>OY811978.1:410966-455966 GCA_963681505.1 Eunapius fragilis | reverse complement strand
CAGAGTGGCAACCTGGATAAGGCAATGAAAGCAAAAATGATACCTGTACTTGTATTTACACCACAACATTTCTGTATTGCCCTACGAATGTGATAGCACCCACACACACACACACACACACACACACACACACACAAGTGTTTTTTTAACTACCCAATTTCTGTGTGTATGTGTGTGTGTGTGTGTGTGTGTGTGTGTGTGTGTGTGTGTTTGTGTGTGTGTTGCTTAGGCCACAGCCAAAGCCATGTGTGGGTGGGATCATGTACTGTACAAAGGCATGCTGAAGCACTTACTAGCCAAGGGGTATACCCTCTTTGTGAACACAAAAGCATATGTGAATAGGGAAATGTACTGTAGAGGTGGTGGAGGAGGGGGGGTTGTGTGAGCAGGCTCATTGGTAAGCTACAGCAGGGCTTACACAAACGAGGGTGTGTCCAAAGGCTACGAGTTACTCCTCTTTACTGATCAGAGGGTTAATGAGGAGGTGTGCCCTTTGACCTGCTCTGGTAGCAGAAACGGTTGTGCACATGTGCTCTGACACAAATGAAAATACACACCACTGGCTCACGAGGGAGGAGCAGGGGAGGAGAAGGGGGGAGCACAATACCATGTGTGGTCACATGTAATATCCACTCCCTCTCCCTGGTCTGTATTATCTACGAGTCAGTTCAGTTCATGGCTTGCAATATATGTACTGGAATACAACCATATATCTCCCAGGAGGGAGACATTCATGCACACACACATGCACCAACACATGCACACACACACACACACATACACACACACATGGCTTCATGGTGGTCACTTTATCTGACATCTTAAGAGGTAACCTCCAGATGATCAGATGATCTTTGTGCATATTATTTTAATATAATAATAACATTATATAGAATGCACTGGTCACTAATAATACACAGCAGCAGGACACATACAACTACGTACTAGCCTTACCCTTGATGGAGGTGAGGGAAAACATCGCCACCCTCCTGATGGCATTGCTGCTCACAAGCTGCTTCAACACCTGACCCTGGTCTCCATTACGGTTTTCAAAGGGCCCTTCCCATAGTGGCAACCTGGATAAGGTAACAATAAGATTTTCTATATTGCCCTATGAATGCGATGCCAGAACAAGCACATATGCACACAAACATGCACACACACACACACACACACACACACACACACACACACACACACACACACACACACACACACACACAAACACACACACACACATACACACACACAGTCTCACCACAAGGCACACACCATAAGGGAATCTGTGAATTTGACCTCTTTGGCACTTTTGTGTACATGTAGGTCTATCAGAGCCTGCTGTGCCTTGCTGGGCCCAGAGCCAACCACAGACGTTGCCTGGGAAGTTATGGCGAGTACAATGTGACCCACCAGCTGCAGAGCACTGTCTACAACACTACATGAATCCTGAACCAAAGGAGAAGGCTCATGAGAAGTGGAGCAGTAAACAGACAGATGGTTAACTTATCAAGTAACTCCTTAGCTTTGTTTTATATGCCTGTTCATTAAAATAACATTGGCAATGCAATTCTAATGCTATGCACACCATATAGCCTTACTTCAATCTGATTAACCATCTTCATAACTGTTAGGGATGGAAAGGAAGTTCACTGCTCTTTTCTGGAGCCTATTGTCTCAACATTTGTGTCTTCACCCTTCCCAACTGCAGCTAGCTTTCTGTGCCTCCTCTTCCTTGTCTTCTTCTTTGAGTCAAATAGGAGCTTCTCCTTCACATCAGCTACTGCTGGAGGTTTCCCCTCTTCTGCCTTCCCTGTCCTTTTAACAAGTGCCTGAGAACAGTAGGTCCAAAATTCATGCTAAAGACAGTTTAGTAACTAACAAATCATAACTATTAACCAATAGTTTACCAGGGGCGAAGTTTCACGCAACAACGCGGGCAGAGTTTCATCCAACACTATCTGGGCGGAGTCTCACATTGCAGCTCTTGTCTGTCTTCTTTGGCACCAGCTGCTTACAAGTGTGGCAGTGGTAACCATGGTGCTGGTTCATGAAGGAATGCTGATTCATCATGAAGATGCATAGACTTATCCCCATCCTGAATCAGACCACATTTATAGGGGGGGGGGGGGGGGTGCAAGACTACTCACTGATTACACACCTCTAATCACATACCACTAATTCCCCTCCTTGGGTTTTTCCCCATCACCAGCTTGTCTTCAGTTTCCAGCTCCTAAGAGGGTAGGAGTGAAATAAAAAATGAACAAAGCAGATTGATATTAAAGCTTTTGCCAAAGCAACACATGAACTGTTCCCTTTCCATGGGACCTCATCCTCCTATTAAATGGAGAGGCCAGGTGAGTGGGAATGAGGAGGACATCAGGTGAGTGGGAATGAGGGGAACATCAGGTGAGTGGGAATGAGGGGGATATCAGGTGAGTGGGAATGAGGAGGACATCAGGTGAGTGGGAATGAGGGGACATCAGGTGTGTGGGAATGAGGGGGACACCAGGTGAGTGGGAACGAGGGGATATCAGGTGAGTGGGAATGAGGGGGATATCAGGTGAGTGGGAATGAGGGGGACATCAGGTGAGTGGGAATGAGGGGAACATCAGGTGAGTGGGAATGAGGGGGACATCAGGTGAGTGGGAATGAGGGGAACATCAGGTGAGTGGGAATGAGGGGGATATCAGGTGAGTGGGAATGAGGAGGACATCAGGTGAGTGGGAATGAGGGGACATCAGGTGTGTGGGAATGAGGGGGACACCAGGTGAGTGGGAACGAGGGGATATCAGGTGAGTGGGAATGAGGGGGATATCAGGTGAGTGGGAATGAGGGGGACATCAGGTGAGTGGGAATGAGGGGGACATCAGGTGAGTGGGAATGAGGGGGACATCAGGTGAGTGGGAATGAGGGGGACATCAGGTGAGTGGGAATGAGGGGGACATCAGGTGAGTGGGAATGAGGGGGACATCAGGTGAGTGGGAATGAGGGGGACATCAGGTGAGTGGGAATGAGGGGGACATCAGGTGAGTGGGAATGAGGGGAACATCAGGTGAGTGGGAATGAGGGGGACACCAGGTGAGTGGGAATGAGGGGGACATCAGGTGAGTATCGTGCAATCCGTGTGTGTTGTACATGTATTGGATACATTTATCATGTGAGCATGTGTGGTGTTCACATGCTCCCACGATAAATGTATCCAATACAACGCACAAAGGTGTCCCCCTCATTCGTAAGGGCTATCCTCTCTGAGCACCTGGCCCGGTTGGTGGACAACTGGACGCTGAGCCAGGTACTGTAGCAGGTAAGTGGCAGGGACCAGGGAGTCTTGCTTCTCCTCCAGTTTAGCCAGGTACTGTAGCAGGTAAGTAGCAGGGACCAGAGAGTCTTGCTTTTCCTCCAGTTTAGCCAGGTACTGTAGCAGGTAAGTGGTAGGGACCAGGGAGTCTTGCTTTTCCTCCAGTTTAGCCAGGTACTGTAGCAGGTAAGTGGCAGGGACCAGGGAGTCTTGCTTCTCCTCCAGTTTAGCCAGGTACTGTAGCAGGTAAGTGGCAGGGACCAGGGAGTCTTGCTTTTCCTCCAGTTTAGCCAGGTACTGTAGCAGGTAAGTGGCAGGGACCAGGGAGTCTTGCTTTTCCTCCAGTTTAGCCAGGTACTGTAGCAGGTAAGTGGCAGGGACCAGGGAGTCTTGCTTCTCCTCCAGTTTAGCCAGGTACTGTAGCAGGTAAGTGGCAGGGACGCAGAATGACATCTATTGGAGGGGGGGGGGGGGGGGGGGGGGGAGGGGAGATGCACTAGCTGTGTGCTGTGAGGTCGATTTGAGATATAGATACACACACACTCACACACACACACACACACACACACACACACACACTCACATACACTCACACACACACACACTCACACACACGCGCACTCACACACACACACACTCACACACACACACACACACACTTGCTTTGAGGAATAGTTCTGCCATGTACTAGTGCATAAATTGGATACAATGTACGTGGATTATTCCTGATTTTGATGTGATGGCTTTGATGTGATGCTGCTGAGTTTTTTGAGTGGTGTTACTTGCCATTGGCTAGGATCAGCTTGGGTTTTGGTGGAGGGCTTCTTATTATCAAGTCCCTCCCTGTTTTTCTAGGTACCTGTGTTAGCCCATCCCCCCCCCCCCCAAGCAGGAAAAAATAATAAAAAAGCTCCAATGTGATCTCGAATGCCTCCCTAAACTTGTTCAGCATTTCAGGAAATAAAATGGTAAAAAGATACACTGAAACGTTCGAGATTACAAAGATACGGACGGACCTTTAAAGCCTGTTTTTCCCCTTGGAAGTGGAAGGGGAGGGGAGGAGGGGGGAGGTAATGTGACCTGCGCCCCTGGGGAAAGGGGGCTTGTGTGCAATATGTTGAGGACCTGCCCTTAGTTGCACAGAGCAAGATGCTGCAAGTTCCAATATACACGTTAGTGGGCATTAATTGGGTAGTCATAGAGGTTGGTGGGCATTAATTGGGTAGTCATAGAGGTTTGTGGGCATTAATTGGGTAGTCATAGAGGTTGGTGGGCATTAATTGGGTAGTCATAGAGGTTGGTGGGCATTAATTGGGTAGTCATAGAGGTTGGTGGGCATTAATTGGGTAGTCATAGAGGTTGGTGGGCATTACTACAAGCTTATAACCATCCACACAATGAAGAGGTCGCTCCCCCCTCTCCCTCCCTCTGACCCTCCCTTTCTCCTCCATCCCCATCAGCTGACAGGTATATGGATATGAGTCTACAGAATGCTTACCATAGAATACCAGCTTCAACGACCCCTTACGTGAGACCCTAAAAATAATGGCATGTCTTTGAAACGAGCACATTTCCAAAACCTTCACACCACCCACCACATAGAAAGGTAGTTTTGGAGATATGCTCGTTTCAAAGACATGCCATTTTTTTAGGGTGTCGTTAAATCTAGTATTCTACGGTATATCATGTGACTGGCTGCAAGAGGCCATTGTATATTCAAACTACTTTTCCTTACCAACGTTTCTAACAATCTGCAGTACTTTGTTCCAACTAGCTGAGCTGTGTGCTGCAGGAAATGACATATAAACAAAGTTGGTAACCTTATCGCTAATTTTTAGCATGGACCCGTACCTTAATAAGAGTTCTACACTTCCTTCAGGTGCTCATTGAAAGGGAGGGGCTTGGGGGAAGCCCCTCCTCTACTGGGAGGTGTGGTTTCCTGGTGGCCCACAATGTGGCTGCTGGAGACCCCTGCAGCTAGGTGGTGTCAGTGGACCAAACCATGGGGGGGGGGGGGGTATGAACAGCAACAAAGTTGTGTCTGTTAGGGGAAGGTTCTTAGGGTCAGGAACCGACCCCCAGATCACTGTTAGCTGGTCCACAGAGGTACTGCTTACTGTCAGGCCAACAGGAGGACCAGAGGAGGCTGGGGAGGAGGGAGGGAGAGGTAATAACCATATACTATCTCAGTGTCTTGTAGCCTCTCCTTCTTACAAACACATACACACAAGCACACACACACACACAGACAAACTTTCTCTCTCTCACACACACAAGCACACACACACAACATACACACATACAAATACAGACAGGGACACGCCTATCCTTGTATCTACCAAGGGCTATGTTACAACCATCTGAACTTACAGAAGTGGACATTATTTTTATATACACACATATAAAAATAATGTCCACTTCTGTATGTTCAGATGGTTGGCACATTCCAACTTTAACATAGCCCTTGGTAGATACAAGGATAGGCATGTCTCAATGGAAGTGGGTCACACACCATGTTATAAGATATCTGTTCATTACTCTGTGTACCATTGAACTGTTACAACATCAATGTGAGTTATTATGGCCATTCAGGTGCAAGTGGTAGTATGCTGAGAGTTATTAAAATACACACCTTAACATGAGGAAGCAGCCATGTTTATGGTGTTGAGGTTCTAGAAAGAAGTTTGAGAGCCACCGACATTAAAAATAAACACATAAAAACTCGTATTCCCCTCATAATAAATAACTCTGATGATGTAACAGCAAGCAATGGTTCACAAGACTGAAAGGCTTGCCCCGCACTTGTCTACAAACACAGGGCTAACCACTGCATTCCTGTGAAGAGTATGCGACTGCACTGAGGGAGCTGACTGCCCTAAAGGGGCAGCTGGAAGTGTTACAACATGAACAAAGCAGCAGTCTGAAGGATCTCTTCAACTGCTCTGCAATGTGGGAGAAAGTAGTCCTCTTCTCTCTAGTCTAGTAGTCCTCTTCTCTCTAGTCTAGTAGTCCTCTTCTCTCTAGTCTAGTAGTCCTCTTCTCTCTAGTCTAGTAGTCCTCTTCTCTCTAGTCTAGTAGTCCTCTTCTCTCTAGTCTAGCAGTCCTCTTCTCTCTAGTCTAGCAGTCCTCTTCTCTCTAGTCTAGTAGTCCTCTTCTCTCTAGTCTAGCAGTCCTCTTCTCTCTAGTCTAGCAGTCCTCTTCTCTCTAGTCTAGCAGTCCTCTTCTCTCTAGTCTAGCAGTCCTCTTCTCTCTAGTCTAACAGTCCTCTTCTCTCTAGTCTAGCAGTCCTCTTCTCTCTAGTCTAGCAGTCCTCTTCTCTCTAGTCTAGCAGTCCTCTTCTCTCTAGTCTAGCAGTCCTCTTCTCTCTAGTCTAGCAGTCCTCTTCTCTCTAGTCTAGCAGTCCTCTTCTCTCTAGTCTAGTAGTCCTCTTCTCTCTAGTCTAGTAGTCCTCTTCTCTCTAGTCTAGTAGTCCTCTTCTCTCTAGTCTAGCAGTCCTCTTCTCTCTAGTCTAGTGTCCTCTTCTCTCAAGTCTAGCAGTCCTCCTCTCTCTAGTCTAGCAGTCCTCTTCTCTCTAGTCTAGCAGTCCTCTTCTCTCTAGTCTAACAGTCCTCTTCTCTCTAGTCTAGCAGTCCTCTTCTCTCTAGTCTAGCAGTCCTCTTCTCTCTAGTCTAGCAGTCCTCTTCTCTCTAGTCTAGCAGTCCTCTTCTCTCTAGTCTAGTAGTCCTCTTCTCTCTAGTCTAGCAGTCCTCTTCTCTCTAGTCTAGCAGTCCTCTTCTCTCTAGTCTAGTAGTCCTCTTCTCTCTAGTCTAGCAGTCCTCTTCTCTCTAGTCTAACAGTCCTCTTCTCTCAAGTCTAGCAGTCCTCCTCTCTCTAGTCTAGCAGTCCTCTTCTCTCTAGTCTAGTAGTCCTCTTCTCTCTAGTCTAGCAGTCCTCTTCTCTCTAGTCTAGTAGTCCACTTCTCTCTAGTCTAGCAGTCCTCTTCTCTCTAGTCTAGTAGTCCTCTTCTCTCTAGTCTAACAGTCCTCTTCTCTCTAGTCTAGCAGTCCTCTTCTCTCTAGTCTAGCAGTCCTCTTCTCTCTAGTCTAGCAGTCCTCTTCTCTCTAGTCTAGCAGTCCTCTTCTCTCTAGTCTAGCAGTCCTCTTCTCTCTAGTCTAGCAGTCCTCTTCTCTCTAGTCTAGCAGTCCTCTTCTCTCTAGTCTAGCAGTCCTCTTCTCTCTAGTCTAGCAGTCCTCTTCTCTCTAGTCTAGCAGTCCTCTTCTCTCTAGTCTAGTAGTCCTCTTCTCTCTAGTCTAGTAGTCCTCTTCTCTCTAGTCTAGCAGTCCTCTTCTCTCTATTCTAACAGTCCTCTTCTCTCTAGTCTAGCAGTCCTCTTCTCTCTAGTCTAGCAGTCCTCTTCTCTCTAGTCTAGCAGTCCTCTTCTCTCTAGTCTAGTAGTCCTCTTCTCTCTAGTCTAGCAGTCCTCTTCTCTCTAGTCTAGCAGTCCTCTTCTCTCTAGTCTAGCAGTCCTCTTCTCTCTAGTCTAGTAGTCCTCTTCTCTCTAGTCTAGCAGTCCTCTTCTCTCTAGTCTAGTAGTCCTCTTCTCTCTAGTCTAGCAGTCCTCTTCTCTCTAGTCTAGTAGTCCTCTTCTCTCTAGTCTAGCAGTCCTCTTCTCTCTAGTCTAGCAGTCCTCTTCTCTCTAGTCTAGCAGTCCTCTTCTCTCTAGTCTAGCAGTCCTCTTCTCTGTAGTCTAGCAGAGGAAGACATAAGCTACAGCTGTAAAATAGCAGAGTTGGTTAGTTACTGGTAGTATAGACAACACATATTAGCACATTGCATACCTCGGTGGATGATCAATGAGAGACCGCACTCCGCCATGTTAAAAAAACACTGCCAATTTTTGAAACAGAAATAGCAAGAATAAGTAGTGAAAACACTCTTGTATGCACGTATACCAGTTTATAGACCACTTGTCAGGCATTTCGAAGCTCTTGGTCGACTCTAAATGGAGTGCGCGCGCGGTCCGACATAGTTAACATGAACAAACTTTGTCGGTAGAGCTGTAGTCCTCGAAAGATACTTTTCGGCTTCCCTTGAAACAACCCATAGATAACTATATAGGAGGTAAGTGGGAATGACCATGCACCATGTAAACCACAGGAAAAAATTTCGTGTTCCCGGGATCCCATTAACGGGTTTATGATATTTCCCAGTAATTTTTATTCCCACGTTTGGGTTTACAACCAAATTCCCAGCATGGAATTTTTTATTCCCATTATCATAAGAAATTTCCACACCAGGAAAAAAATAATCCCATCATGACAATCAATCCCAACATTGGGATTTCGTTTTCCATAGTGGGTTTTTAATCCCAGCATGGGTTTTAAATTCCCAGCATAAGTAGTAATTGATCAATTCCGATCCTGAAAAAAAATTCCCATCAGGGAAATGCTAACCCAACATGGGAATTTTATTTCCACAGTTGTTATTCTAAATGCTGTGCTTGCAATAAACATGTAAATCCAAGTGCGGAAAGACATCAAACCAATGTATAGGGATTTCAATTCCCAGAATAAAGCCAAAATTACCGTTTTAATTACAGTGTGAGAATTCAGAATCAATTCTGCAACACACAATATGAAACAAAACTACTGAAACCAAAATTTTCCTTCAAAGTATCCATCCAATGCATGTACTATTGAGGCAAAATGAACTTTCTCCTTCTCCTTAAGGCGTTTGTAACGTACAGTTACAGTAGAATCAGCATCTCTCTCATAAAAGTAGGCATAACAAGTGGCAGCATTATAATCAACAGAATGTATTGCTGCCAAATAAAGTTCATTTCCATTGATTCCTTTCACATGCACCATTTCTCCAACCTCAGTAATACATGGCAGAACTGGTCTTGATAATCGATGACAATGTAGCAGTATGGATCTTGAAGATGTTCTGGGTCAGGATAAAGCATAACTTTTCTAACAATTCCACTCACTGGAATGAACAGCACCGTCGCTGATGGTTCAACAAAGGGATTATCGCTATACTCATGGAATCTCGAATCTCCAGTAGCTGTTAATGCTCGTGTGTATGCTTCTCCCTTTATAAACGTTTTATACTCTCCTTGTAGATTTAATGATACAATATTCAAAATCCTGACAACTATTAACTCTTCAGAAGTATCATATTTGGAAAGTATGTGTTCATTGATTCTATACAAGGTACCATTGTATCCATGATTTGGCATGTAAATACTGCTAACTTGGATGGTAGCAATATGTGAATCATTATCCCATGGAATTGGAGTTGTTAGCACTTGGTTGATCAAATTGCTTTCAACTGCAGTTAATGGAACGTATTTTTTTCCACCCACAAGAATACTTTTAACATCAGAGAATTGCTTTGACAATTGTCTTGCTTGTGAAATACTCTTTGCATGTACATGTTTCTGGTTAAGAAAATGAAAGTGATTATAATTTGTTTCTACAGTTGTAAATGGAGTTGTGTAATACTTCTAGAAGCATCGACAGAGGCATGAAATACAATTGTGTTTATCATGTAACAATTCCAAGACATGCATGTATGAGATTATGTGTACAATTTCTGAATCGCAGAGAAGTTATTTAAATTTTTCATCTATCATGCAAACCAATTAATGAAAAAAATTAATTATAAACTTACTTCAGCAATCGGATGAGGCAATGGATGGAAGCTATCATAAGACATTTTGTAAAACTTGAGAAACTCTCTTCGGCACTCTACTTCAGAAAATGTAAATTCCATATTCTTGTTGTTAGAACTTATAGACACATAACTGTGAACTGCTCTTCAAATGTGAAGCACCAATAATTATCTGGACTAGAAAACCGTTCTATATCTTCTGGATAGTGCAATAAGTTATGAAGCGTTATAACACAACTTTTAATTCCTTCTGCTTCTTCTGTTAGGATATTATGCTTTAAAATCAACTGTTTCAGTAATACAATATCATCTGCAGACATACCATTTCGTCCAGTGAAAAAGATCATTTCAGTAATTCGAACAAGTAGTATCCAAGCGTGATAGTAAGCATCAGACAAAACTCCACCCAAAACATACTCAGATGCAGGATAGCAAAATTTCATAAAATCTTCAGCTTTCCAAAAGCCCAAACGTTTTGTTATTGCTGTTGGTAGCCTACCATCTCTGAGTTCTGTTTTAAAAGAATAGTTATGAAAGTTACATGATGTCCATGGCATGGCTTCCAATCGCTCTTCGATGGTAGCTTTATTCAATAATCCAAGTTCCAATTGTCCTTCAAGGTGATGCTTGATTACATTCAGAGGAACATCATGCATACCATCAAACACCAAGTCTTTTGAACATTAAAACCATATGCTGCATAAAGGCGATGTAACACTGAAAGCCCAGTAAATCCACATTCTCTTGCCATTGTGGCACACACCGATGGACGCTCTTCAATAGCTACATTTTTCATATACTCAATACAATCCAGCATTTCTCTCTCAGGCCAAGGATACTTAGCATGATACCGGTAATTACCATAGTAATAGTGGTTGCTATCAGGTCCTTGTGTGCCTGGTAAAAAAATTTAGCACAGTGCAGTATTACGTTAGCTCTATATTGTATCTTCTCAGCTTACCAACTAGATTGCACCGCCTGCAGGGTCTCATGCCACCCTGAATAAACTTTCCAACTTGTGACTGAGCAGGGTAATCTCCAGTCCACAGAAGTAACAAACATCTAATCACCGTTTTGCCTGGAGGAAACCCATCTAAATGCCCAGCATATTCAACTTCAATACCTGCATACATAACATACTGAAATGCATGTACATGAATGGGGTATATTGCCTTACCATTTACAAATAGATCTTCTATTTCCTCAACCAATATTTGTAGAAATGGATCAAGTGAAATAGCACACTTGTTAGGCAACATATGGTTTGGCACAAATCCACAAACATAGACTTCGTCTACTTTACACCGATCTTCCTTTTTCATTGTAGCTATTGACACTTCTATGGACCCTATTGATACAATATGTATATATAGCTGGATATTACGCATGCACTTACCACAGCTATGCTTGCCAGATGTAGAAAAAGGTTGCCATCCATCCCAATGACCAATGAGTGCTATGTTTCTAGGATCTCCCCTGGTGAATTTGGGTGCATGCTTTAAAGTTGTAAAACAATTAGGACATTCAATAAAGATGCATACTGTAGGATCAAAGCTATCTGTGATAGAATCATTTGATGCCAGATGTAAGGCTTCTTTGATTATTGTGCTGCTTACTATTTCTTTGCATGTAGGGCAGAGTGCTGGCACAATCCATTTAACATCGGGATTCCAAAACCACGACAACTCTTTAAAGCGTGACCCATTCCATATTTCATTTTTCGAATTATTATTTCTTCTGACTCCTAACCAGAATTCTCTTTCATTCCAATGAGCTGTCATCTTTTCACAAAACAATGGGTTGCTGCACCATCTTAATATCTTATTATGAAGGCACATATAAAAGAAACCTATTGTCCCTTTTTGAAGGCAATACCTGCATGTGCAGATGCAAAAATGGATACACATTATGTACATGGGGCAATATGCATAGAAGATGTAAGTAAAGGTTTGGAAGCTTACTTGCAAACTAGTTCAGTGGAATTCATAATGTCATAACAGGTAGGGTGTTCTGTGCTCAGGCATATTTGATACGTAATGGGTTCCTTATATCCTTTCATCTTCAATAGCTTTGTAACTGCTTGCCAAGATTTAGGCCAGTATCTCAACAGTTGAGGGTCTCCCTTGCAGTATAAATCTCTACCATAGCTTAGCACTCTCATAAAATGTTCTTGTGAAGTAGAAAAATCATCTTGGATCACCAAAGCATCAAGAACAGCTTCTGAAACATCATTTTCTATCTTTCTTTGCTCCTGGTTGTCTTCATCAGTTAACTGCAATTAACTGTTCATCAGTGTTGGCAAGCTGCATCTGTTCATCAGTGTTGGCAAACAGTTCATCAGTGTTGGCAAACAGTTCATGTTCATCAGCCGTAGAGATAACACTAACATCTGAGTAAGGAGGAGTCACATAATCATCAGCACAGTCCACAATATAATCAGGTTCAATAGTCAACGTTTCATCATCTATTGCAATTGCATCTTCCGTTTGACCAGCTGGAAGATCGGCAATTTGCAATGCAGTATTGTAGTCAGGTTCCTCGATATCAGCTCTTTCGCCAATGTTACGGTAACTTGCTATAAATTAAAGCAGCACATATAATCGCATATTGTTTTGATTAAGCCACGCGCGTACCTGCTACTTGCAAATAATTTTTCCAATGTCTTAGTTCAGTTGATCGAGAAACAGCATTATCCTTGCAATCCTCACATGGGCAGTGAGCGTGAGATGCTTGCCTAGCTGCACACGTACAGTAGGCAACTTCTTTTCGATCCCAAATATTGTTCATTGATGCGCAGATTAGACTTTAATTTGCTCTATTGCGCATGCGTACAAGCAAGATGGTACCGCTGGAAGTTGCCAAGCTATGGACAGTCACAGAAACTGAAGAATGGGCAGAGAAAAACATCAGTCACGCAGTTGCGCAAAGCTTTAAAGGTAGTAACACTGCCAAACAGTCAGTTGATCGATTTACATATCGCGCATGCATGTAATCATTGTAATGTAATAATTATGTACGCATGGACTATATAATCGCCAGTTGAATCGCACTAGCTATCTGTAACATTGGCTACATACGCCTAAAGTTTTTTGTACATGTTTCGTATAACAAATACAACTGTACGCGTTAACGAGATGTACATGTACATGTATATCTGCTGTATAAAAGCCATTGCCGCGAGATGCAACTTGAATCGGAATCGGTGGGATAATTGTTTATAGCTAATACCAACGTACCTTTTCCCTTCTTTTTGATGCCAATGCCATGTGCACATGCATGCTGCGTGCATGCTCCCGCCCATAGGGCGGGATGATTAATTAGCATCTGAACGTGTCGCAACCACAATGTTTTGAATTTTTTTTTTAATTAACACAATCACAGAGCAGGGAATTTGTGATGGAGAGTCTCTTGCGTTGCTGTGCCAACATGGCGGCATGGAGCAGCTGAAAGCTTGTGGGCTTAAAACTGTTAGTGAGCAACTGAAGTTAAGGAAGCTCATAAAGCTAACGTTGGAGCAGCCCACAATAGCAGCTGCCTGTGATAATTCTCCTGCACCTGAAGGCTTTGGCGGTGCCAGGAAAAAACTTTCCCTTGTTGAGTTGATGAAGATCCCACCAGAGGAGAAAAGATTGTACCTGATGATGTAAGCATTATAAATCATAGAATTGAAAAGTGACTTTTTAAAATCCATAGGCGAAATAAGGTGAACAAAGTTGTAAAAGAACAGTGGAAAGGAAATGTTATTCCTTTCTTTAAGACTGACCCTGAAGAGAAAAAGAAACTCGAGGATATGGTACAGAAATTGGTTCCAAATTGCTCAACCAAATACTTTGGGGAGCGAGCAATTAGGCAGCAATCATTGACACCTTAACTGAAAGAAGGAGGATGATCAAGAAAGGATTTGATTACACCAAGGTATGGGTATGTATCTGTTCATTATCACGGGGTTGATTCAAGTACCAAGTTATGTAGTCAAAAACAGGGACTAATACCAATATTATTTAAATTATGTAAGGTTAAAATTTAGCAATGTTGAGAATGGGGGCCTCATGCAATCACTACAGGCACGTCAGAAAAGGGGAAAAGTGAAATCATCTGTCAAATGTGTGACTAATTCAGGTAACTTTTAGATGTATGCTGCATGAGATTGGTATGCATGCTTCATGAATGTAAAGAAGAGGTGCTAAATCCCTGGAAAATATTCTTCACAGAACAATCTCACTCGGAAAGCACAGCAGAATGTGAGTTTGTGAATCTTAGTGAGAAGTCATTCAATGTATAACTGATCTACATTCATTGATGATTTTCTTTCGCAGCAACAGCATCAACATCACCATAAGCATTAACATCCGCATCACAATCAACATCAGTATCTGCATCAACAGTAGCATCAACATCATCATTATCATCAACATCACAATCAACATCAGCAACTTCATCAGTATCAACCTCAACAGTAGCATCTCCATCAGCATCAACATCAGTCTTAACATCAACCTCAGGTATAAACATATTTAGTATTACAATATATATACTATTTAATATACGGAATTCGGAAATACCAGGATGGAAATACAGAAAAAACCATAATGGAAAGCTATATTCCCAAGGTAGGATCCCATAAAATCCCATGAAAAAACCCATACGCGATTTTGTACAACGTTCCCATTAATGGGTTTTTGACCCTGGAATCGCGCTATTCCCAGTATTAATTCCATTAATGGGAACGCGAAATTTTTTCCTGTGTAAGCTTACATGATGAAATCGAAACAGCTACCGAATTAATTCACTTGTAAATTTTAATTGCTTGCCAGTGTGGACGTGTCCAAGACGGTCCAGACTATGGGCAGGGCACACTGAAGGCCCTAGGAGGTATCTAGGCCCACCCACCACTTGACAGCTACCCGGAATTCAACTGGGTCATAGAGATTACTGATAGCCAGGAGGTCATGGGGGGGGGGGGGGGGGGGGGGGGGGGGGGGCTGTTAGCTGGAGAGGATTGGTCAGACAGCAACAGTCGTTGACTGATAGATGAGGAGACCACAGATTTGACAGAAAGCTTCTCGATTGGAGAAACATGAGAATTGAAATGGTCCAAGGCATTTGTAAGGTGTATGTCATCTGCTGTGTGTCTTTCTGGATGATTTGTTGTACAAACATGATTTCTTTCATTCGAATAACTGATTTCAATACTAATAACCTCCAATAATCTAATTATGAACGATGACTATTAATAATCAGAAATCCGTTCAGAGTTAATTAACTGCATTTGGTTATTTAACTATTATGAGCCTAACCTACCATGGCCACCTAGCTGAAGTTGACCTTAACCGCTGCCACCAAAGGCATATTTGTACTATGCCCCAGTAAGATCATGACGGTATATGTGGCACTAGGGACACCTTTCATAGGTGTAGGAAGGTTACTTGAATTGATTACTATGTTATGTAAACTAGTTGAATGATATGTCACAATTGTTCTATTTGTACATTTGGTTGATCATTTAACACCACCACCACCCCACTACCACCACCCCCATCCCTTCAAGGAGGAAAATTGAAATCAAAATACTTTGGTATGCAGCATTGATTATGTTTGATTAAATATTTCAATCCATCTCATGGATGACGAATATCACTGTACACAATGTTCTGTGACTGGCTGGAGTTGGCTATTCCCGTTGGTATCTTCTGATCTTGGAGGGCAGCTGTTTGTACATCTGCATATTCAGTCATCACCTGTACAGTGTACATGGCACACATGTGTGTTTAGGTTGGATGAGGGTAGTCATCACATGTGAGTGCATGAGGGTAGTCATCACATGTGGGTGCATGAGGGTAGTCATCACATGTGGGTGCATGAGGGTAATCATCACATATGGGTGCATGAGGGTAGTCATCACATATGGGTGCATGAGGGTAGTCATCACATATGGGTGCATGAGGGTAGTCATCACATATGAGTGCATGAAGGTGAGTCCCTGGCATTGGCTATCTTAAGACAAGGTGTACCTTTTTTATTATGCCCCAGTAAGATCCTGGCGGTATATGCGGCACTAGGGACACCACTCATAGATGTAGGAAGGTTGACTGGAGGGATTAGCTGTTGGTAAGGTGTATGTCAACTCAACTGTTGAATGTCTGTCTGTTGTCTTGATGATTTGTTCATTGTTTTACAAACATGATTTCTTTCATTAGAATAACTGATTTCAATATTAGTAACTTCCAAAATAAAAAGCTATACATAAAGGTAATTATGAACGATAACTATTAATAATCAGAATTCCGTTCAGAGTTAATTAACTGCATTTGGTTATTTAACTATTGTGTGCCTAACCCACCATGGCCTCACAAAGCAGGTGTCGTGGGTCCTAGCTTACCCGCCTGGCTGCTGACGTTGACCCTACCGCTGCCACCAAAGGTGTTTGTATTATGCCCCAGTAAGATCATGACGGTATATGTGGCACTAGGGACACCTCTCATAGGTGTAGAGAGGTTGACTGGAGGATGCTTGCATTTATTACTATGTCAAGTAAACTAGTTGAATGATATGTCACAATTGTTCTATTTTAACATCCGTACATTTGGTCGATCATTTAACACCACCACCACCCCACTACCACTACCCCCATCCCTTCAAGGAGGAAAATTGAAATCAGAATACTCTGGTATGCAGCATTGATTATGTTTGATTAAATATTTCAATTCATCTCATGGATGACGAACATCAGTGTACATAATGTTCTGTGACTGGCTGGAGCTGGGGTATCTTCTGATCTTGGGGGGGGGAAGCTGTTTGTACATCTGCATATTCAGTCCTCTCCTGTGCAGTGTACATGCACACATGTGTACGTAGGTTGGGTGAGGGTAGTCATCACATGTGGGTGCATGAGGGTAGTCATCACATGTGGGTGCATGAGGGTAGTCATCATATGTGGGTGCATGAGGGTAGTCATCATATGTGGGTGCATGAGGGTAGTCATCACATGTGGGTACATGAGGGTAGTCATCACATGTGGGTACATGAGGGTAGTCATCACATGTGGGTACATGAGGGTAGTCATCACATGTGGGTACATGAGGGTAGTCATCACATGTGGGAAATTGAAGGTAGTCATCACATATGGGTACATGAAGGTAGTCATCACATTGAGTGCATGAAGGTAGTCATCACATGTGGGTACATGAGGGTAGTCATCACATATGGGTACATGAGGGTAGTCATCACATGTGGGTACATGATGGTAGTCATCACATGTGGGAAATTGAAGGTAGTCATCACATATGGGTACATGAAGGTAGTCATCACATGTGAGTGCATGAAGGTAGTCATCACATGTGGGTACATGATGGTAGTCATCACATGTGGGAAATTGAAGGTAGTCATCACATATGGGTACATGAAGGTAGTCATCACATGTGAGTGCATGAAGGTAGTCATCACATGTGGGTACATGAGGGTAGTCATCACATATGGTACATGAAGGTAGTCATCACATGTGGGTGCATGAGGGTAGTCATCACATATGGGTGCATGAGGGTAGTCATCACATATGGGTGCATGAGGGTAGTCATCACATGTGGGTGCATGAGGGTAGTCATCACATGTGGGTGCATGAGGGTATTCATCACATATGGGTGCATGAAGGTAGTCCTCACATATAGGTACATGAAGGTAGTCATCACACATGGGTGCATGAAGGTAGTCATCACATATGGGTGCATGAGGGTAGTCATCACATATGGGTGCATGAGGGTAGTCATCGCATGTGGGTGCATGAGGGTAGTCATCACATGTGGGTGCATGAGGGTAGTCATCACATATGGGTGCATGAGGGTAGTCATCACATATGGGTGCATGAGGGTAGTCATCACATATGGGTGCATGAGGGTAGTCATCACATATGAGTGCATGAGGGTAGTCATCACATATGGGTGCATGAAGGTAGTCATCGCATGTGGGTGCATGAGGGTAGTCACCACATGTGGGTCATCACATATGGGTGCATGAGGGTAGTTTGTGTTGTCCATTATAATGGTACTTTGACAAGATATCTAATCAACTACGCAGCAAAATCATGCACCAATTCAGAAACCTCTGGTGTCTGTTATGGGTATCCTCACCTGCATGTTCTTAGGCTTCTTAGACATGTCCACTGATGTGTACAGAGAAGTGCGCTGCTGTACAGTTAGACCATAGTCTTGGGGGTCACCAGGGGGAGGGCCTGCTGGTGAGGTGCGGATAGAGCCACTGCCCTGTACTGGTGGCTCCACTATGTCAAACAGGTCAGTCATGATTATTAAACACTTGACAGTGCCAGTACTGAGTGAGATGTCTTACCTTTTGGCTTGAAGCATAACAGGACTACCACCACAATGACTATGATGATGATGATCAGAAGGACCACACCTCCAACTACTCCACCTACTATTGGACCTATAGGAGCTGTACACAATCAGTACATGAGGTAGAGTGAGGGTGGAGGAGTGAAAAGGGGAGGGAGGAGGGAACTGTATGGCTGTCATGTAAGTATACATGTACTGTATGCACAATAAATGGCGTATGACCTACACATAGACCATATCCCAATGTGCCCCATATCTTGCTTGGTTGGCCCCTCCCACAACCTCATTTATTGGCTTCCAGTGCCCATCATCTCTATAATGTTACAAAGAACCAAATATACCAAGTATACCAAGTATACCAAGTATACCAAGCATACCAAGTGTACCAAGTGTACCAAGTGTACCAAGTGTACCAAGCATACCAAGTGTACCAAGTGTACCAAGCATACCAAGTATACCAAGTATACCAAGTATACCAAGCATACCAAGTGTACCAAGCATACCAAGCATACCAAGTGTACCAAGTGTACCAAGTGTACCAAGTGTACCAAGTGTACCAAGTGTACCAAGTATACCAAGTATACCAAGTGTACCAAGTATACCAAGTGTACCAAGCATACCAAGTATACCAAGTATACCAAGTATACCAAGTATACCAAGTGTACCAAGCATACCAAGCATACCAAGTATACCAAGTATACCAAGTATACCAAGTATACCAAGCATACCAAGTATACCAAGTGTACCAAGTGTACCAAGCATACCAAGCATACCAAGTATACCAAGTATACCAAGCATACCAAGCATACCAAGTGTACCAAGTGTACCAAGTGTACCAAGCATACCAAGTGTACCAAGTATACCAAGCATACCAAGTATACCAAGTATACCAAGTGTACCAAGTGTACCAAGTATACCAAGTATACCAAGCATACCAAGCATACCAAGTATACCAACAATGTACATATGCACGCAATGATTTATATTGATTTAAGCATGTTCATTCGTTGGGCTGCCTTTTAACATCAGTAGCTGACTTTTGTACATATGTACACAATGATGCAATTACATCTCTATGGGAAAAATTGACTATCTTACCATCGAGGTGTTAATAAAGCAACCTAGTGCAGCAGCATTCTTTATGCATAAGAGATACCAGTAAGGTGTCCTCTTTCTCTAAATAGTGCCTCCTCATCTACACATGCATTAGTATGGCTTTACGATGTGATTAGATTGATGGTTCCCTCCCATACATCTCTATGACTACCTTACAACATGTTATAACTTCCCTGTTAACATTATTACTAAAGCATGTGCACAAAAGACACACACCCAAGTACACGTATGCTCAGGTGTATCCCATAACTTACCTGTTGGGGGAGATGGTGGTGATGAGATGATGGGAACACTAGAAGTGGTTGGTGGACTTGAAGCAGGCCCTGAGTAAAGGGAAATGACAATAGCACACACATCATCAGTGCACATTGTTGCATTATGCTGATGGGGATCTAGTAATTCCCCAGCAGGCAGACGCTTTCAGTTACTCGGGTTCGGGTGCGAGCCTCGTCCTCCCCATTGTTACCCCTTTGTGCGCCATGGCTGGCTTGTGAGATTATGTGCACACATTGGTAGCCTCCCAGCACTCCCCAGTGCTTCAGGAGAGCATGTTGGTTCATATCACCCACCCTCCACCCTTGCATCACCTTTGTACCCTTCCTGTGTATTTTCTCACTTGCTGCCATTCCTATTCATATTAAATACAGCCAGGGTGGGACCCTACTGGGCTTGACCTTCTAACTCAGGGACCCAGGCCCTGGGCCAGCATCCTGGCTTGGTAAGCAGGTACCAAGGTTGGTGGCCAGCGCCATCCATCTGGTGCCTGTCTGCCCCCCACATGACCTAACAAGCCATGCATTGCTTGGCCTCAGGGACACCCAGCTGGTGACCAGCGTCACTCACGGGAGCTCCCCACGGCCAACAGGTCGGGATTGCAGGGTCACAGCTCAGGTTTTGGGGGGGGGGGGGGGGGGATTCTCACCCTGGCCCCCTGTTCTTGCCAATCAGTCAACTAGGTGCGTTGGGGGGACACGAGCACAGAAGCATGTAGCTGGGGAGCTTAGGGGCCGGGTGCCTTCACCTACTTAGCATGGAGAGCTTAGGGGCCGGGTGCCTTCACCTACTTAGCCTGGGGAGCTTAGGGGCCTGGTGCCTTCACCTACTTAGCCTGGAGAGCTTAGGGGCTGGGTGCCTTCACCTACTTAGCCTGGGGAGCTTAGGGGCCGGGTGCCTTCACCTACTTAGCCTGGAGAGCTTAGGGGCCTGGTGCCTTCACCTACTTAGCCTGGAGAGCTTAGGGGCCTGGTGCCTTCACCTACTTAGCCTGGAGAGCTTAGGGGCCGGGTGCCTTCACCTACTTAGCCTGGAGAGCTTAGGGGTCGGGTGCCTTCACCTACTTAGCCTGGGGAAATTACTAGCCTTGGTAATCAAAACTTGAATATCTCATTACTTTGTGAAGGATCTTGTATTTATCCTTAATGGTATACATTTGACACAGGTGGTGGGACTCCAAATAAGGCAATCTTTTTAACCTTCTGGTGCTCAAATCGAAGCTGAATAAAATGATTTTGAGCACTCAATCAAATGACATAGATTATTAATTACTTTTGGTATTTCACGGGGAGCAACATTGAGCATTTAAATTATGCCAATCAATAAACTGTTATTAGTTTTACCTACATGTGTACTGTATGTCTGTACATGTGCACACACACACTGGTATTACCTACATGTGTACTGTATGTCTGTACAATGTGCACACACACACACTGGTATTACCTACATGTGTACTGTATGTCTGTACATGTGCACACACACACTGGTATTACCTACATGTGTACTGTATGTCTGTACATGTGTACACACACACACTGGTATTACCTACATGTGTACTGTATGTCTGTACATGTGCTCACACACACTGGTATTACCTACATGTGTACTGTATGTCTGTACATGTGCACACACACACACACACTGGTATTACCTACATGTGTACTGTATGTCTGTACAATGTGCACACACACACACTGGTATTACCTACATGTGTACTGTATGTCTGTACATGTGCTCACACACACTGGTATTACCTACATGTGTACTGTATGTCTGTACATGTGCACACACACACACACTGGTATTACCTACATGTGTACTGTATGTCTGTACAATGTGCACACACACACACTGGTATTACCTACATGTGTACTGTATGTCTGTACATGTGCACACACACACACACTGGTATTACCTACATGTGTACTGTATGTCTGTACAATGTGCACACACACACACTGGTATTACCTACATGTGTACTGTATGTCTGTACATGTGCACACACACACACTGGTATTACCTACATGTGTACTGTATGTCTGTACATGTGCACACACACACACACTGGTATTACCTACATGTGTACTGTATGTCTGTACATGTGCACACACACACACACTGGTATTACCTACATGTGTACTGTATGTCTGTACATGTACACACACACACTGGTATTACCTACATGTGTACTGTATGTCTGTACATATGCACACACACACTGGTATTATCAACATGTGTACTGTATGTCTGTACATGTACA
The DNA here is from genome assembly GCA_963681505.1 of Eunapius fragilis. NCBI lineage: Eukaryota > Metazoa > Porifera > Demospongiae > Spongillida > Spongillidae > Eunapius > Eunapius fragilis. The sequence goes on along the minus strand of OY811978.1, from coordinate 434,017 downwards.
CACACACACTGGTATTACCTACATGTGTACTGTATGTCTGTACATGTGCACACACACTGGTATTACCTACATGTGTACTGTATGTCTGTACATGTACACACACACACTGGTATTACCTACATGTGTACTGTATGTCTGTACATGTGCACACACACACTGGTATTACCTACATGTGTACTGTATGTCTGTACATGTGCACACACACACACACTAGTATTACCTACATGTGTACTGTATGTCTGTACATGTGCACACACACACTGGTATTACCTACATGTGTACTGTATGTCTGTACATGTGCACACACACACACTGGTATTACCTACATGTATACTGTATGTCTGTACATGTGCACACACACACACACACACTGGTATTATCTACATGTGTACTGTATGTCTGTACATGGGCACACACACTGGTATGCTCAGGTGTACAGCATAACTTACCTGTTGGGGAGGATGGTGTTGGTGAGGTGGTGGGAACACTAGAAGTGGTTGGTAGAGGTGATGGACTTGGGGCAGGCCCTGTGTACAAGGACAACAAATATTCATGCACATACAACACATGCACACTGTATTAATTAATGTATGGTTTATTTCAATCTGGCCGCCATATAATTTACACAGAGAACAAAGAACCCAAGCTTGAATTTTGTGAAGGATCTTCCCTTTCATAACATTTGGACACAGGTGCAAAATTGCTTGTAGTGTTAAAATTCATGCTGTTGAACACTGCGGCCATGACATTTACACAAACATTACATAATGATTGGTATGTGTGTACCATTACATCATGCATACAGAGGTCACCTGTACCAAACCTGTGTACATACATGAGATGTAACGTTGTATACTGGTACTGCTATTCCCAGCACAGTTGATGGCCACTGCTGAGATGTTGTAAGATGAGTCATTCCTCAGTCCAGTGAAGGTGACCATTGCAGACCCATCGGTCATGACCACAGGAGGACTGGTGGTGTAGCTACTGTTACTGATGGTGACATTGTAGCTTGTGGTAAGACCACCACTGGGGGAGGGGGTCACCACCACTTGTACCATGTCTGGACCAAAGGTTTGTGCCGTAACATTTGGAGGTCCAGGAAGAGCTGAAAATATTACATAAACATACACATGTCATGACTGTAGTCAGATAACACATTGGTGTACTGATGTGTTGGGAACGTACACAAGTGAACATAGTTACATTCGTACCTATGACGATGATTTGGGTGGTGTTCACTATAGTATTCTGACCAATTACAGATCGGGTTCCAACCATGATCAGTGATGATGTCATACTGGTGTTCACTTTCACTGTCAGAGTACTAGTCAGACATGGTGTGGATGGACCAGGATCCACATTGGTTGCTGTGTATGGTCCACAGGTCATGGTCACATTTCTGCAAGCCCCTGCAGTCTGAGGTAGCACAATGCTATCTGGTGTGGTAGAACTACTGCATGATCCATTGGGCAGGACCCATAGGTTGTTACCAACAAGAGCTGTGGCAGTCCCTGTAAAGGTCACCTGGTCCCCAGGACAGGTTACAGGAGGACATGGTACCACACCTCCATTGACCTGACATTGCAGGATCTGAGCATGGACTGGGGAAGAGGCTGTTATATATACTGTTCATAACTATTCCCCGTACATACGTATGAGGTATCCATTAGCTGCATTTAATGAATGCAAGCACAGTCTAAGTAAACACAGTACATGCAGGTGTGGAAGTAAAACTCAATACAAGTGCACAAACGTTTGGCATTTACATAACATATGCACAAGGACACACCTACAATTGTGGACATGAATAACTAAATGCAGCAAAATGACTGCCAGACATGATGCAAAAAACATACCTTTTGTGATGTTAAAAAGGTGCGATAACTTCAATATATCCATCCTATAAATTGTACATTGTTATGACACGTAGTGTGTTAAATCCATTGCTACACCATTTTAATAGGACATAAATGGCAGCAGTAGGACATTAAACTGCCACAAAATTATACCCCCATCCTGGTGTAACAAATAACAACACTAATGCAGTGGTAGTCCCTGTTAAGGTCACCTGGTCCCCAGGACAGGCTACAGGAGGACATGGTACCACACCTCCTTTGACCTGACATGTCAGTGTCTGGGTATGGACTGGGGAAGATAGTAGACAACTTATAACATTACCTGACATTAGGTCTTGTCAGAGGTGGTTGTGTAGGAGGTGGACAGGTGACATTAGGTCTGGTCAGAGGTGGTTGTGTAGAAGGTGGACAGGTGACATTAGGTCTGATCAGAGGTGGTTGTGTAGGAGGTGGACAGGTGACATTAGGTCTGATCAGAGGTGGTTGTGTAGGAGGTGGACAGGTGACATTAGGTCTGGTCAGAGGTGGTTGTGTAGGAGGTGGACAGATGACATTAGGTCTGATCAGAGGTGGTTGTGTAGGAGGTGGACAGGTGACATTAGGTCTGATCAGAGGTGGTTGTGTAGGAAGTGGACAGGTGACATTAGGTCTGGTCAGAGGTGGTTGTGTAGGAGGTGGACAGGTGACATTAGGTCTGATCAGAGGTGGTTGTGTAGGAAGTGGACAGGTGACATTAGGTCTGGTCAGAGGTGGTTGTGTAGGAGGTGGACAGGTGACATTAGGTCTTATCAGAGGTGGTTGTGTAGGAGGTGGACAGGTGATATTAGGTCTGATCAGAGGTAGACATGTGACATCAGGTCTGATCAAAGGTGTTTGTGTAGGAATGACCACTATGGCAAGGCATGCAGTGATCAGATGATGGTCTGGGTGCTACCAATGACTGCTCAAAAGCTCAAGGGACCCACCACAGAATTGGCAAACACACTATATAACTACACTACATCTAAAACTAAACCAGCACACCTAAGAGCGGATGCAGCATTGCCTCTCTGCACCGCAACAGAAAAGGTATGCTTTTGAATTAGTCAACTTATCCGCTTTTCTTGGCTGTATGTGTGTATGTGTGTGTGTGTGTTGTTTTTTTTTTTTTTCAGTATACGTGATACATATTGTGCATCCCAAAAATAAAATAAAATAAATAAAACTGTGTTTTGTCTGCAATTGAGAATGAGAAATGTAAGAGTAATTGTTGTTTGTGGCTCATCCTATATCAACGGCTGTTATTAAACTTTCGTCCTGAGATACGGAGGGTATATTTAAATGTTGTGGTGCTATAATTATTGGCATGCGTTTCGATTAGAGTTCGGAACGCTCCGAACGGTTTCCGGAGCTGTGATGCAAGGTTTGGGCACGGAGAATGTTGATCATAATACAAAATACAAAATATACCACCCGCCTGCACAGGAATGACAAAACATTTCCATCTTCAATTTAATTACTTTCGATTGGTTAAAGTTTTTTTTATTTTTTAAACGCGATTACCATACTAAATGACATATTAATGACCACGTGTAACACAATAGTACATGTATGGTAATGGCAGAGATAATATATGGTATACTAAGCGGTAATCGCCCACTTTCCGACATGTCCGTTATTTCATGCCATGCCAATAACGTTGCAAACTATACAAGTAAATAAAAACCTTCTCTAACGAGAAAGTTGGTGGGCATATAGGATTGACAATGTTGGTGTAAAAAGCACGGAAACAAGTGTGACAGAAATGTTACTGGAAAATTGAAATAGGCCTATATTTAGCCCATTTTCTCAGGCGTGCGCTGCCTAAATGTGACTGGGCTAAATATAGGCCTATTTCAATTTTCCAGTAACATTTCTGTCACACTTGTTTCCGTGCTTTTTACACCAACATTGTCAATCCTATATGCCCACCAACTTTCTCGTTAGAGAAGGTTTTTATTTACTTGTTTCATAAGTTTTTTTTCTCCATGTCAACGAAGCTTCATAACTGTAATATGATGACGAACGATGTGCAATGGACAAAATGTCTATACCTTACGAACGCTTTGTGCATTGCCCCGACCACAAGTTACTATATAACTTTTATAAATACGTATGTAGCTCTCGCGTACAGAGGCCTTCTTTTTTTCAGGATCGGCCTTGTAGCTCTCGCGTACAGAGGCCTTCTTTTTTTCAGGATCGGCCTTGTAGCTCTCGCGTACAGAGGCCTTTTTTTCAGGGTCGGCCTCAGCGGCGGATCCAGGGGGGGGGCACTCGGGGCACGTGCCCCCCCCCCCCCCCCCCCTTCATTAATAAATTCATAACTTTTCGGGCCGCATTTTATAATATAGCTGCACGATTGCGCTGTCTATTGATATCCGCACGCATGAACTCTACTACTGTACTATATCCCGGGCCCCCCGATACGCGATCATACTTCCCCCCCCCCCGCCCTTCGTATCGGGCCAGAAACCAACAGCACCCCCCCCCCCCCCCCCCCCCCCCGCTCTTCGTTTTGGGCCAGAATCCGACAGCACCCCCCCCCCCCCCCCCCCCGCTCCTCGTATCGGGCCATAAACCGACAGCACCCCCCCCCCCCCCCCCCCCGCTCCTCGTATCGGGCCATAAACCGACAGCACCCCCCCCCCCCCCCCCCCCCGCTTTTCGTATCGGGCCAGAAGCCGACCCCACCCCCAGCCACACCCACCATCCGTGCCCCCCCCCCCCCCCAAAACCTGTATCCGCCGCTGGGCCTTGTAGCGCTCTCGGGCTTTAGTCTTGTTCTCTTCTTGCTTTTGGAGGTATTTCGCTCGTTGCTTCGTTCTCTTCTTTCGATTACGCGAAGGCATTTTTAGAAAAACAACTTCACTAGCCAAAATAAGTAACGACTAAACTGACACCAAAATAAATTTTGTGCCTGTTGGAGTATTTATACTGCCTAAAATTATCCATACTCCTGTATTTAGAACAAAGTAATATACCCATACCGTATATAGTACTTTTTCGTTGTAGCTTCTTTATTACCTTAAGGGGCACCGCGCCGGTAAATTCTGAAGCGATTGGTACTATCGCCGTTCTTTAAAACCATTCCTAGCGTGAGTTATATCTGACGGAGAAGAAGAAGAAGACGACGACGACGACCAACAATTTTTTGGGGCATGGGCACGAGAAACAGGTTCTTAGTTGGTCTAGAAGCGCATAGTTTTATGACATGAAACTAGCACCAAAACGTAGATCTTGGTGTTGTCGTTCGATTGCTGCAAAGAGAAAAGCTATCCGTTTCTTCGTTGTCCCTCGCGACGCAACTGAAAATTTTTAATGACATTCATGACTCCTCAATCAATCCTATATTGAACCTGCTGACGCAGGTTCAGATGAACTCACAGCGAAAAAAAATGCACCGATTTGACAGTAAAATCAAGCGCAAACAAAGTGAGCCTTACTGTGAGATCATGTTGGGAAATCTTTTTTGTCGCACAACGAGACGTGTCTCGCGCTGGCCACCACCCCCCCCCCCCCCCCCCCCCCCCCTTCCCACAGGTGTCCACGAATGATCGCAACGTGTATGGACGCTTTTATATTATTTCCCGTTCAAATCGCTCTGTCACCGTGCATACAAAAAAAAAACCACACTTACCTTTTCTTACCTTCGGTGATTATACGATGAGCAACTGAGATAATAATCTTTGATGTAATATAGGCAATATTTATTAAATTTTGCATCATTCCAACGATACCCAGGCCAAAGTCTGTAAGATGAGGGTACATAGGAAGCAGTCATTAGCTGGAAGAAAGGGGTCCGGTAGGGAGAGCCAGGATGAGGGTGAATGGTGGGAGGGAGGGAGTGGACGCTCTTCAGCCGTTAGTACGCAACCCGCGATTGCTTAATTGCAACACATAGTATATACTAGTAAGTCTAAGCGTTTAATAGAAATGAATGCATACCCTAGAAAAAAATCTTGCAACGGTTTGCCAAGACTTACCAAGTCTTAGCAAGTCGTGTCAAGATCTTGACAAGACTTATTAAGTCTTATCAAGTCTTATCAAGACTTGCTAAGACAATTGTGGCCATGTATGAATCTCATTAGTATCCTTGACGCGTCATAGCGTAATAAATTACGAGTCACTGGTCCTCTCAGATTTATACTTGTTAATCGATTATATACACATACACTTACAACAGACATACACCATAGAATATAAAGCAAACTATAAGAAACGAAAGCAGTATAATACATGAACAAGAAAGTAGTCACATATTAGTTATGATCATATTTATTGGGCTGTCTGATTGCATACAAATTATTATCATGGCCTTCAACTAAGACTGCTTTTGAAACTATTTTATCAAGAAAAACTGAAAGTGGCAGAATGTTGGACAATTAATAACAATTAATGAATCGAATTTATTAAATTAATTATAGCTACAAGGTCAATGAGCCTTCCAATACCTTTTTGTTTTCTGATGATTCCACATTGTAGTTCTAGGCACTGGTACTAAAGGGTCTCTTAAGTACTGTCGATAGCTTCTACGCAATTGTTCTGGTCTCTCCATTTTTCAGCCGCACGTGCCAAATAGTAGAGATTATAATTTTTTATTATAACATATCCCATATCATCTGCACGTGTTCAATATTAAGCTGTATAGTACAATGTCTACTGATCAAGAAGCGAATGGGAAAAGAAAAAGGAAGCCCACGATGAAAGCATCCCGGCGAAGGAGAACTGGAAGAAGCTACACTGGACCAGAACAGTAAGTTAAGCGCAGGTGCACATTGTCTACACAATTAGCACAGAAGCATGTCGCTAATTACTCAATTCTAGCACGTACGGTATTGCAGATCAGTTGAGCTGCGGCGCGTACGAACCTAGGCTTAATTATGTGGTACATGTACCTGTATGTGGTTTTTACCTAGTGTGACCGCGAGGAATAAATACAATTAATATTGTAATCGCTACGCGGGATGCTTGAATGTTTTGAGTCACTGCTACGAGCATGAATCCTTTTAGCGCATGTATGTCACATGTATAGTGCTACGGAAGAACCTTGAAACATCAAGTTTGCAATTTGGCGCCAAAATGCAGCTAGGCCGTGAGGTGTTAAGTAGCGTGTTAACCGCAAGCCGATAAAATTGGCTGATCTTGCAGAGAAAGAAACGCGCGGTTATATGTGCATGGCTGATCGATACATTCATATGCGTAAGTTAGCAATAAGGCCAATCAGACTATAAAAGCGGATTACTTTGACAGTTTTAGGATTTATAATATCAGTAACACTGATGCAAGAATAAATATAGATCAATCACTTATAATTAAGCATCCGTACAATAGGATCAGTTGTGCTGAAATGTTCTCAAACTGGTGAGATAGTGATTGCCAAAATCAGAGACCTGTACAGAGAGGATACGGAATCTGTTATGGATCTCTCAAAAGGGGCAGAACTTCTTTATGAGTCACATGGAAAAGTGTACCCAGCGCAATTTGTATCCTTTAAAGGTTACAATTATTTTGCATAACTTAATTGCTCACTCTCTTGCTTTAACAGATGAATCCTCAAATTCCACAAAAAACAAGGTAACTGTGACAATGTATTGTACATGTATGTCTGCTAAACAGGATTTCAATAAATGACATAGAAATTCAAGAAAACTCAGTCCGAATCAGCAAAACTGGTATGCAGCAAATGTTTTTGAGTATTTTCTTAATGATATGCGAACAAAAGCTTCATCAATCAACATCAAGCAGAGAGGAATCCAATGTCTGCTACATGCTATTTTGTATAGCTATCTATTATTATAAGTCTTTACAATTTGAAGGATTCGGTAGTTGATCCTCACACATCCAGAAAGGATGTTTTATCTAAAGCTGTGAAATCAGGCAGGTTCATTTCATTCTGTGCATGGTTATATTATTTTGTTTTATTCCTTAAGGTAAGGAGCTGGAATGTGTGGGTACAAGTAGCAGTCTTGTGTGTTGCATGCATCAATGTTAGTAATATTTGACCAAAACTTTCTTATATATACTCAGAATCAAGAAGAAATAGCAACTTTGTTGAGAGAGATGAAGGTGCAGTGCATTACTAATTGTTTGCAAAGTCTAGTTACATAATGATGCCTTAGACTGACATGCAGCAGATTCGTGACACACAGAATGAGATTTGCCAGTCCCAGATAGAGATGATGAGCAGATTCAAAGAGCTATTGGATGGGCATGCCTTGAGTCCAGCGCCCCCAACACAATCAGCATTTTCCAATTCAGGAAGAGCAGACGATAGCATACCATGCAGCTCTGCAATAAAACAAGAAGATACAAGCACGTACATGGTTAGTTGAAAATAATATATATTTCATACAAAAAGGGTATAAACTTGCACTCTTATAGGTAAATGGAGTTAACGTTCTTCATCTGCCAGCTAAAACTCCATACTTGTTTGGATTGCAATTGTTGGACATGCTTTTTACTAGAGCAGAATTGTCTTCTTCCCTGCTGTTTAAAAGTACGAAGAGTGAAAGAGGTGTGCTTGATCCAACTAAAGTTTCAAGAATAATTGGTAAGTTAATTAATACACATAAAATGTATTGTGTAAAACAATCTTTTGGTTATCAGATATCATGAACAAGAGGTACAACCAAACCGAATGGAACATGGCAACATTTGTTTCAAAAGCCAATCAGAAGTGCCGTGACTCAGAATGTGACAGTTAACTTTCTTCATGTGTGTAATTGTACTTTATTATCATGCTATAATAAGAATTGACAAGTATAATGTTATTTATTCTTGGAATGCCTTGATAAGACTTGACAAGTCACACCTGCTTTATTCTTGGCAAACCATGCTAGGTCTTGTTAAGTCTTAAAATTTCTGTTCCAAATTCTGGTCAAGTCTTGATAAGACTTGCTAAAACTTGGTTGATTCTTGCTAAGTCTTGGCAAGTCGTGCCTGATTAATCTTGGTAAGACTTGGTAAGTCTTGACAAACCGTGGCAAGAATTTTTTCTAGGGTACATTCGTACGACCATGATCTCCTCGGTTGTGGAATTATTCCCCACAGTTCGGAGGATCTTATACTGCACCTCACCGCGGCCCCACCGCACCGGTCTGGCTGCCGGACAATCCGTCGAGCACACTTTAAAGTTGACGCGCGAGTCATGTAGAGCAGCCGGCAGAGATGGAAGATCGCAAGTTGCGCGGGCAGCTCAGGGGAGGGCAATTTAAGGGAGGAGTCTGCCGGAATGCATTCGCTAACTAATTTATACCGTGCATAAAGCCAGCTAGCTGCAGGTCAGTGTTAACTCCCTATCTCCTGGGTCCAATATCTGTTGGGCACCTTTTTCCAAGATGGCGATCGAGCTGATGAGGCACTTCATATATCCCTAGACGAGTGCCGCGGTCACGCCATGGCAGTGGACTGATGATCCTAGGGTAAGCCGTACATCAATCCCCTAAGTGTTAGCAAAGCTGAATACTGTGTGGCTTCTCGTACTACCAGCCTCTGATATGGAGATGTCTACAACAAATGGTCATCATTAAATCACTGCTGTGCTATTTCCTGTTACCTTATAAGGCCTACTTGTATACTGCCTGCAAGGTGAAATTCTATTGCATACTTTAGTTCCAGGCCAGGAGGGATGATGGTGGAGGAGTGCTGGTGCACCAACCAGGTGTGTCTCTTATATCTCCTGGCTCCTTGTCCCAGTTTTAACTGGGGTGAGCAGGTTGGTCCCATCACTACCAACCATCAATGCTGAAGAGTACATACTGCCAAGATGTATCTTTGGAGCCTATCTGTTCAAATTGAAGACCTGTGCAGAAGCTCGCCACTTCACAGTAGACTTGCTTCATCTGGTGCTGTACGTCATGCTAGACTGGTCTCAGTGAGTCCACATACATGTGCTCGGTATATTGGGCAGACTGCTTACATGCCTGCTGTAGATCATGCACACCTATTGGCCTAAAGGATATTGTGTGTTAACCTATGTACATGCAAAGTAGAGATGTTTTGTGCTGTAAAAGTAAAAGTAACAGGGTAAGCAAAAGAATACTTAATATATGTCTATTTTGTTTCTTTTCATTTCCTTTGGTTTTCATATCAGATATATCAGCCTCTGATATGAAAAAACCACTAGCAGCTCTTCTGTTAAATTTTTTCACAACAAGATCTGATAAAACTTGTGAAGGAACCTCCATTGAGAACTACCTAAACACAACTGTGTGTGTGTGGTGTGTGTGTGGAGATTGTGTGTGTGTGTGTGTGTGTGTGTGTGTGTGTGTGTGTGTGTGTGTGTGGTGTGGTACCCCTTACTGTACCCCTGTGTACTGAGGCCATTACTTCCCAGCTTACTGTACCCCTATGTACTGAGGCCATTACTTCCCAGCTTACTGTACCCCTGTGTACTGAGGCCATTACTTCCCAGCTTACTGTACCCCTGTGTACTGAGGCCATTACTTCCCAGCTTACTGTACCCCTGTGTACTGAGGCCATTACTTCCCAGCTTACTGTACCCCTGTGTACTGAGGCCATTACTTCCCAGCTTACTGTACCCCTGTGTACTGAGGCCATTACTTCCCAGCTTACTGTACCCCTGTGTACTGAGGCCATTACTTCCCAGCTTACTGTACCCCTGTGTACTGAGGCCATTACTTCCCAGCTTACTGTACCCCTGTGTACTGAGGCCATTACTTCCCAGCTTACTGTACCCCTGTGTACTGAGGCCATTACTTCCCAGCTTACTGTACCCCTGTGTACTGAGGCCATTACTTCCCAGCTTACTGTACCCCTGTGTACTGACTGCCAATGTTGGATGGTATTACTATGAGAAGCCATAGAGAGACCTCATTTATCAAGACAACAACACAGCACACCTGTTACCACCCCTTCACAACACACACACACACACACACGCACATGACATAATTGCTTTAGGGAAGGCCCAATTTAGAGTTTTACCTAGTAGTCTATAAGGCCCATTTCGTATCAACAAGAGTGTGAGGGCAACTCAAGAGGGAATCTTGTGAGCTTGGGGGTGGGTTGAAGGGAGAGGGGTTGAAGTGAGGAGTGATGGAGGTTGAAGGGAGAGGGGTTGAAGTGAGGAGTGATGGAGGTTGAAGGGAGAGGGGTTGAAGTGAGGAGTGATGGGGGTTGAAGGGAGAGGGGTTGAAGTGAGGAGTGATGGGGGTTGAAGGGAGAGAGGTTGAAGTGAGGAGTGATGGGGGTTGAAGGGAGAGGGGTTGAAGTGAGGAGTGATGAGTGAGGGGGGAAAAGGGGTAAGGCAGTCCACTCCCCACCACCCCCTTACCCTCCACTCTCCACCCCCCCCCCCCCCCTTACCCTCCACTTCATATACAATGTGAGACAGTATCTCTAGATGGTAAACTATTTTTAACCCTTTGAAATGATTTAGACCACAATATCTGATTTGTTGATGGGTGAGGCTTCCTATCACCCTCCCTCCAGCTCCTCCTCCCACCTATTGTATGAGGCCAAAGCAAGGTGATAAACAGGCACCTGGCTTGATTGCCAGATATCTCCCTCCCTCCCCATCTCTTTCCCCTCCTCTCTATTCCCTTCTCTCTCATACCCCTCCACCCGTCCATTTACAAAAACACACATGTAAGGGGCAGTGGGAGCACCACTCAATTAAATGCCCACCTCCTCTATTATGGATTATATAATTTCTCTGTAAGATCCCTCCATCTTTGTTAAGGTGTTTAGAAGTGTTCCATTCCGTAAAACCATGATTTGCTCCCTCTTCTCTCTATCTCTCTCTCCCTCCTCTAACTCCCTCCCTCCTCTCCCTCCTCTCCCTCCTCTCCCTCCTCTTCCTCCCTTTCTCCCTTCCTCCTCTTCCTCCCCCTCCTCTCCCTCCTCTCCCTCCTCCCCTCCTCTCCCTCCTCTTCCTCCCCCTCCTCTCTCTCCTGTTCCTCCTCCCTCCTCTCTCTCCTGTTCCTCCCTCCCACCCCTCTCCTCTTCTGTCCCTCTCTCAATCTTGCTTGTCTTTAATTAGATGAGAAGATAAACTAATTCAGGTTTAGGGTTAGGGATTAGTGGAGATGGAGAGGAGGGTTTAGATTGTCTGCTGCTCTGCTTCATGGGTGAATTGACCCAAACTACTCACACCCCCACCCCTCCTCCCCCACCCCCACCATTATCACTTCTAGACCACCAAATCCTATGCCAGCTGCTGCTGTTTTCAGCAAACTAGATGCCATCTACACTTCTGAAGAAGTGACCACACCCACCCAGTGATGTCCTCACAGCTGACTGCTGTAGACATTTTCTCCCCACTGTCCCACTCATGTTGTAGGTAAGCACACAAGGGGTTAACAACAACAACACAAAATGTTAACTTGATCCTTGCATGTTGGTTGATCTCATCCCAACTGGTGGGGAAGGGGAGGAGGCTCCTCTCCATGAGGGGAGGGGGAGGAGGCTCCTCTCCATGGGCTGGTGGGGAAGGGGAGGAGGTTCCTCACCATGAGCTGGTGGGGAAGGGGGAGGAGGCTCCTCACCATGAGCTGGTGGGGAAGGGGGAGGAGGCTCCTCTCCATGAGGGGAGGGGAGGAGGCTCCTCTCCATGAGGGGAGGGGAGGAGGCTCCTCTCTATGAGGGGAGGGGGAGGAGGCTCCTCTCCATGGGCTGGTGGGGAAGGGGAGGAGGCTCCTCTCCATGAGCTGGTGGGGAAGGGGAGGAGGCTCCTCTCCATGAGCTGGTGGGGAAGGGGAGGAGGCTCCTCACCATGAGCTGGTGGGGAAGGGGAGGAGGCTCCTCTCCATGAGCTGGTGGGGAAGGGGAGGAGGCTCCTCTACATGAGCTGGTGGGAAGGGGGAGGAGGCTCCTCTCCATGCACTCTCTTGTGGAGGTTTGTTCTAACTTGCCGTATACAGCACTCAAAGGGTCAACACATGTGTGCAATGGTTGTATGGTTTTGGTACAGGCCATTGATATATCTCTTTGCTTGCAAGATTATGAGTATGATGAGAATGTGCCACCGTGACAATTTGATGCACTCACTCACACGCAGCGCAAGCACAGACACAACAACGGGAATGGTCAGGGGAGGAGGGGAGGGAATGGTCAGGGTTAACATGAAATGTGTTTACACACACCCCAGCTAGTAACGTCACCATGCCTTAATTGAAATGATGCCCTACTCCTTCTAATTTGTGGCAGTTGAAGATTTTAACTCTATTGATAATGACATATATCACCCACTGCAAGTAGTTTTCTGTGTGAAATGTGTTGATGTCAGCGTAGATCCGTGATTAGATTAAACACCCCCAACATCTCCCAGGTCACCAATGAATCAACCTCCTCACAAACATCCCCCTCTCCCCCCCCCCCCCCCCCCCCCCCCCCCAAACGTAGGGAGTATTGTGTTCCGTTTGTGTGAGGTGAGGCTCGTTGTCTACAGCAGGGCTCACAGGACTGACCTTGGAAGATGTTGGGGGTGTTTAATCTAATCACGGATCTATATGTCATCAACACATTTTGGAGAAAACACTTGATACATGTAATATCAATACATGTAGCTCAACTGCCTTAAGCCATGAGGACAGATCAAATAAAAATATGAGTTGGGAGGTGTGCAAAAGGCACACCTCCTCGCTTTCATGTGGGGAGATGGGGTCAGCTGATAACCACCTGCAGCCTGCAGTTGGTTAACCTGTAAATACTGTGTGGAACTAACCATGACTGTGTGGTGGACAGTCATGAGTACTAAAGTGGGGGACAGCATCGAGGAAGTATATAGAAATACGGTAGTCCGGTGAAGCAGCTATATCAAGGTCCATGCATCAATGGATAGTATTTTTTATCTTCGATATTGGGATTAAGTATTTAGATGATTTTATTGCTATGTAGAACTTTAATTTTTCAAGATAAAAAACAGTTAATTCTTTCAATTCCATATTTTGGACTCATTTCGGTACCGCGTTGATTTTTTCCCGCTATAGCCGGTTTCTTTGGGGCTTGAGGTACTATCAGCAATTTTTCGCACCTTTTTACTGTGTTCCGTTCGTTAACTACACATTTCTGAAGTTTTTACCCTACTTTCACCTTTCTTACGTGGCTTGTGTCAATCTGCGGTTTGCTAAAGCAACCATGAAACTCAACACTTTAGGCCCGGATGTTTTGCTACATGCACGTAATCAATTAAATATGGCGGTGCCTAGTGAGAACGCGAGCGCTTTACAGTTGAGATCCCTGGAGGCTACGATCGCACTATTGAAGAGCAAAAGGCCTCGCGCCCTTGCAGAGGAACAAAAACAAGATATTCTCGTCGCATACCACTCGCTGCAAGCCGAAGATGCCAAGGAACTGTTGGAAAATCCAGAACAGAAGCCTAAGGGACACTATCAACAGCGGGTAGCTGCACTGCTGGGTTATTCGACAAAAACAGTCGGGCTGGTGTATCGTGATTGGCATCATCAGCAGGAGATTCAAGTCGCCATGCCACCCGCCAATCGTCGTCCTAAACAGCAGCGCAGAGAATATCTTGTTTTTGTTCCTCTGCAAGGGCGCGAGGCCTTTTGCTCTTCAATAGTGCGATCGTAGCCTCCAGGGATCTCAACTGTAAAGCGCTCGCGTTCTCACTAGGCACCGCCATATTTAATTGATTACGTGCATGTAGCAAAACATCCGGGCCTAAAGTGTTGAGTTTCATGGTTGCTTTAGCAAACCGCAGATTGACACAAGCCACGTAAGAAAGGTGAAAGTAGGGTAAAAACTTCAGAAATGTGTAGTTAACGAACGGAACACAGTAAAAAGGTGCGAAAAATTGCTGATAGTACCTCAAGCCCCAAAGAAACCGGCTATAGCGGGAAAAAATCAACGCGGTACCGAAATGAGTCCAAAATATGGAATTGAAAGAATTAACTGTTTTTTATCTTGAAAAATTAAAGTTCTACATAGCAATAAAATCATCTAAATACTTAATCCCAATATCGAAGATAAAAAATACTATCCATTGATGCATGGACCTTGATATAGCTGCTTCACCGGACTACCGTATTTCTATATACTTCCTCGATGCTGTCCCCCACTTTAGTACTTTTGTGGTTTCCAAGATATCATCAGTCTCACCACCAAGGCTACAGCCAGTGGGCAGTATTCATAGTCCCAGTTTGTGAACAACCTCTCAATATACAAGAAGTGTTGTTCTTGACTTGTTGAAGTTGTCTTATATTTTGTTGTTGAACTCTCAACTCCAACTTCAACCATAGGATCAAAAGTTCCAACTCAGAACCACATCAACTGAATAAACCATAGCACAGGCAACACTAAACACAAGGTCATATAGTGGGTGTTTCTTATCAACCAATAAAGTCCACTTGAAAATGGTGTATGTTGAGAAGGTATGTGTGTGTGTGTGTGTGTGTGTGTGTGTGTGTGTGTGTGTGTGTGTGTGTGTGTGTGTGTGTGTGTGTGTGTGTGTGTGTGTGTGTGTGTGTGTGTGTGTGTGTGTGTGTGTGTGTGTGTGTGTGTGTGTGTGTGTGTGTGTGTGTGTGTGATCAACCCAAAACAGTTTGTCACACTCTAGTGCTGGTGATCACCTCAAGGGGTAATGCTGACCACATGTGTGTTATGTATGAATTATCCTCAAGTTTACCAATTTGACGTTAGAGTGGAAGTTTTAGATCATTGGTAGTCAGGTTTGATAAACATATTTGCTACATTTGGGTCCTTACATAACAAGCAGACTTAATTCCTGTTTTGCTTTGCGTGCATATCCGTTTCACATGTCTAAGGGACCAAGGCAGTTGACACATTCACTGGCCAAGTGCTGACGATTTATTGTAGACACCTGGGCATTATCCCCTGTCAGAGGGGCTTGTCAGGGCCTGGCATATATGATGGGACAGCACACAACACAGCTACAGTGCTACATGGCACAATCCACTGTGCATTGTTAGGCCTGGGGACGGGGCTGTGGGCCATGTCGATTGCAAGAATTGTCTGTTGTGTATTTCAGTCAGCTGATTCAGCCTGGAGGGTTGGAGCCCATTGAGGAGTACCAAGCTAACCCGGTACATGTGCTTCATGGCACGCCCTGTCAGTGTTGCACAGGGCGTGCTTCACCCATTGGGGGGGGGGGGGGGGGGGGGGGGGGGGGGGGTCACCACTAAAAGGTTTAAGACAAGCCCAAGGAACATGTATATTGAAAGGCCATGATGGTCCAGAGGCTACAGGGTCAGCTCCATCCCTGGTAACTGAGGTCAGTGTGTTTATAATGTGATGATTGCTGTTCAGTTGATCATATAAATCATTGGCAGTCATCTTGCAACTAAATGTTAGAAAATCAGTCTGAATGTAAGCTATATTTTAAAATGTATTATGCTCAAGCAATTTTCATGTGTCTATGCAATGGGTGAATTTAATTAAGACGTGATAATAATAAGGTGATCAATGTGTACACTGTGTGAGTGCATGTGTGTGTGAGTGTGAGTGTGTATTTATGGTGTGTGTGAGTGTGTTTGTGTGTGTGTTGTGTGAGTGTGTGCGGTGGGAGTGTGTGTTTGTGTGAGTGTAAATCACACACACCTCTACATACAACAGAAGACATCAATGCCTTGAAAATGGGACCACCTGTTGTTTTCACTTGTTGGTTGTATAACCATTAAGTGGGCGTTCCTTATCAACCAATAGAGTCAAGCTAAAGTCAACAGGAAACCATGAGCTATGGGATGGGAAGGGGATGAGTGAGGGGATGGGGTGGGAGAAATGAGGGGTAAGGCAGTCCACTCTCCACCACCCCTTACCTCCACCCTCCACCATCCCCTTACCCTTCACTTCATATGCAAGCACAAATGATTTAGACCACAATATCTGATAGAATGAGGCTTCCTAGGCCACCCCCACCCCACCCACCCAGCTCCTCCTCTCCCTATCTTACCTGAGGCTATAGAAAGGTGATAAATAGGCGCCTAGCTTGATTGCCAGATATTTATGACCATCATCTGTTCCTCCCTCCCTCCTCCCTCCCTCCTCCCTCCCTCCCTCCTCCCTCCCTCCCTCTCCACCCCTTCTCCCACATACCTCTACCCCTCCATTTATAAAAACACACAGGGGCCATGGGGATGTGTGTAGATGGGGCACGCACACAGGGGGCATGGGGGTACCACACAGGGGGTTTGGGGGTGCCACACAGGGGGGGGGGGGGGCATGGGGTAACTCCCCAAATGACAGTTGGGGTGGGAGGGGGGGGGGGGGGGGGGGGGCATTGTATGTCATTTCACTTCTTGTATGTCTTTTGTTATTGTGTGTGTGTGTGTGTGTGTGTGTGTGTGTGTGTGTGCATGTGCGAGTGTGTGTGTATTACGTAATGTACATGTAAACTGCAACGTTTTACTTCTTATTTAATATTTATAGGTGCTTTGTTAAATTTAAATCGACGTGGTCTGTTAGCTCAGTCGGTAGAGCGTCGTGCTAATAACGCGAATGTCATGAGTTCGATCCTCATACAGACCATTTTTTTGTCTTCCTTTTTTTTTTTGGTTTCAACCATATATTATCTCTGTTTCAACGCACGTTATTATTAAGGCAAGTCACGCCACGCAACTCCGTACATACGCGCATCAAACTGGATTCTCAGCGTGTGTTGCTAAGGAACGGGTTATAATTACCATGAGGACAATAAACTGAAACCAAATGGCATGTAGAAGTAAGTATATATACTGTGGCGGTGCGTACTTATTTGTATCATACTAGTAACATCCCGTTCAGAATATTTTCCGTTCATCTCCGACGACTCTACGTGTACCCGTTCAATTGCTGCATTATTTTTGTTTGAAGTTATCGTAGCCATAGTTTCACTAGTGATTATAATAGTCGTATTATGGCTTTGGTGTCGTAGCTGGGAACCTCCAGATGATAGCCACAAAGAATGCGAGTTATTGGAGACAAGGTTAGCGGATAATTATAACTAACGGGCATTATTTGGGCAGCCATATCAGCTGCAAGGTCAGCCTTGGGACCAGATTAATAGATATATAGATGCAGTACTCACAGACATATGCCGTCTGTACCACAGCTCTCCCACCCCCACCACTGCCTCTACTAGCGTCAATACGGGATATGGAAACATTCTGCTACAAACCTCAGCAGAAAGGTAATCCTGCCTCCCTCCTATTTGCCTCCCTCCCTCCTATTTGGCTTTTACCCTCCTCCCATATGTACTGTATCCACCTTTTACATCCAGCATTCCTGGTGCTTCAGTGCTTAGTACCGATGGTGACATTGTTCTGGAAGACACTTCGCCTCAAGGGTACAGTACTTTTGTGTTGACATGTAAAATGTTATGTAATCGTATTTGCAGTGGCTTGTATGTGGCTGATGGGAACGTCCAAGATGCAGCTGTCTATGAGTGCATTATGTTGAAGGACATGGCTGCAGCTTCTTACGAAGACGTTGTGATCCAAGGCATGGCTACCTATGAGGCCGTTATGATCCAAGACTCCTTGGACAGGTAATGCATTAAAGGAGTGGTTTACGTCATGCCACTAAACACTAACTACATCGCATACCACATGCACAGCAGTGGCTCACCCCATATATGAATGCTACGTACCACATACATATGAATGCTACCCATACCACATACATACCCCATACATATGAATGGGCCAATGGCCCACATACAATACCTCATACATATGAATGCCTCATCCCTCTGAATGGCTCATGTTTTATCACATACAACAACTATATCATACCACATGCACTACCACACACATGTACCACATGCACTGCTTGTCTTTCACTGTGCAGCTTCAACTCAAACAATGGAGATAACATCACTGAACAGTATACTACAGAACAGTATACTACAGAACAGTAATCTCTAGTATATTGATTTATTCTTTTATTATGTCTCATTCCTTCCCACATGATTCTTGATTGGCACTCTCCTCTGGTACCATCCAATCATCTTCCTCCCCTCCTGGTACAGAGGCTTGCCTTATGAAGACTCATACACCGTGATGAACAATAACGATGAAAATGGACAATACCAATACATGTAGACCAGTACATGTAGCTGCTGCATTCAAAGCTATACTAATAATTCATTTGTCGTACTAACCATTACCATACAGTTACTAGTGAGACATAAAAAGTCTCGCACAACATTCCAATGCATCCAATAAGACGCTGACACAAACACGTGACTCATAAATTAATGTAGCCATTTATATATACCTTTGACTTGCTTACATTTGTACTTCTTCATAGATATTTTTTATGAGGCTTCATTTGTAAAATTGGATTTTGATCTGGAATTGACATAAGATTTCAAATTGAAGGAAGCCATTGGAGTCTGTTGTCAACAAGACCTTTACAGGTAGCTTTAATTTGAAAATCAACACCCAAATATTCAAGATCCCAACCAAATTAGTTTTTAAATAGTTATTGTTTAGATTTTTTTCTTCAAAACCTACTGTAAAGATATGTGAAAATAAACATGATTATAACTAGGAAAGGTTAATGAATTAATTTCAATGCACCCTTATCATGTGCCCTATCATTATTAAATGCATTTGGAGTAGTTATAGCCCACAGAAGATGAACTTTAATATTTTTAAAAAGTTAATTAGAGCTTGGTACCAACAATAATGTTCAGGCTATCCTTGCAAGGTCCAGTTGGCTTGTTACCTCAGCTTATTATATTGTATTAGAAAAAAAAACATTTTTGTAAATGTGACTTCTGCTCTGACATCGGCCATCACTTATGCAACGTTGACACCTACATGAGTAAATGTCCCTTGCACGTAAAACAATGAAATCAAGGTAAAGGCTTAGTCTCCCTCACCAATTTAAGGCTTAGTCTCCCTCATCAAGGTAAGGCTTAGTCTCCCTCATCAAGGTAAGGCTTAGTCTCCCTCATCAAGATAAGGCTTAGTCTCCCTCACCAAGGTAAGGCTTAGTCTCCCTCATCAAGGTAAGGCTTAGTCTCCCTCATCAAGGTAAGGCTTGGTCTCCCTCACCAAGGTAAGGCTTAGTCTCCCTCACCAAGGTAAGGCTTAGTCTCCCTCACCAAGGTAAGGCTTAGTCTCCCTCACCAATTGAAGGCTTAGTCTCCCTCACCAAGGTAAGGCTTAGTCTCCCTCATCAAGGTAAGGCTTAGTCTCCCTCATCAAGGTAAGGCTTAGTTTCCCTCACCAAGGTAAGGCTTAGTCTCCCTCATCAAGGTAAGGCTTAGTCTCCCTCACCAAGGTAAGGCTTAGTCTCCCTCATCAAGGTAAGGCTTAGTCTCCCTCATCAAGGTAAGGCTTGGTCTCCCTCACCAAGGTAAGGCTTGGTCTCCCTCACCAAGGTAAGGCTTAGTCTCCCTCATCAAGATAAGGCTTGGTCTCCCTCACCAAGGTAAGGCTTAGTCTCCCTCACCAAGGTAAGGCTTAGTCTCCCTCATCAAGGTAAGGCTTAGTCTCCCTCATCAAGGTAAGGCTTAGTTTCCCTCACCAAGGTAAGGCTTAGTCTCCCTCATCAAGGTAAGGCTTAGTCTCCCTCACCAAGGTAAGGCTTAGTCTCCCTCATCAAGGTAAGGCTTAGCCTCCCTCATCAAGGTAAGGCTTGGTCTCCCTCACCAAGGTAAGGCTTCGTCTCCCTCACCAAGGTAAGGCTTAGTCTCCCTCACCAAGGTAAGGCTTAGTCTCCCTCACCAATTTAAGGCTTAGTCTCCCTCACCAAGGTAAGGCTTAGTCTCCCTCACCTAGGTAAGGCTTAGTCTCCCTCACCAAGGTAAGGCTTTATCCCCCTCATCAAGGTAAGGCTTAGTCTCCCTCACCAAGGTAAGGTTAGTCTCCCTCATCAAGGTAAGGCTTAGTCTCCCTCATCAAGGTAAGGCTTAGCCTCCCTCATCAAGCTAAGGCTTAGTCTCCCTCACCAAGGTAAGGCTTAGTCTCCCTCATCAAGGTAAGGCTTAGTCTCCCTCATCAAGGTAAGGCTTAGTCTCCCTCATCAGGGTAAGGCTTAGTCTCCCTCATCAGAGTAAGGCTTAGTCTCCCTCATCAAGGTAAGGCTTAGTCTCCCTCATCAGGGTAAGACTTAGTCTCCCTCATCAAGGTAAGGCTTAGCCTACCATACACCTCCTTCATCACTACGGCTTCACTAACGGCTGAGTCTTTAATTAGCTGTCATTGAGGGCAGAAGACCAAAATAGAATCATTACATCATCTTCTAGAGGTATGAAGAGCTTACTATGGAGATGTTTTCATAACAGCAAATAGCAGATGTCTATGCAAAACACATCAATATTGTAACACAAAGTCGTTTTTATAGGCAATTGTCAGTACACAATCCTTCTTACACCTGGCACTCAAGGCAGACTACATATGTGTATCCTGTCAGTACATCTGCTACTGCACAAACATTTCCTCCAAGTTCAGCTACCATACCTAGGCTCCTCTGAGTCCCTGCAAGAGATAAGGACCCATCTAGGCTCTTCTGAGTCCCTGCAAGGGACAAGGAAACATCTAGGCTCTTCTGGGTCCCTGCAAGAGATAAGGACCCATCTGCTAGATGTGCTTCCCAAGAGCCTTTGGCCATCATTAATAAAGTACAAGACACAAAGTAATAAAATCATGTGCACAACTTGAAGGGATCAGACGTATGAAATACTGAGGCCATTGTCATAAGGTTCCCGTTATGGACTGGGAACGAGGAAACCTGACATTCTACCAACCATTGGCTTGACAAGGAAACGTATAGTTCAGAGCTACATTCATCCACACATTTGACAACATGAATTTGTTCCTTTTTTTTGGTGATACATTTTATTATTAAGACGAAACATATAACTTTTTTTAAAAGTTAGGTTGAGGGTATCGGACATTACGAGCATACATA
Source organism: Eunapius fragilis (assembly GCA_963681505.1). Lineage (NCBI taxonomy): Eukaryota > Metazoa > Porifera > Demospongiae > Spongillida > Spongillidae > Eunapius > Eunapius fragilis. Next base: position 412,301 of record OY811978.1, on the reverse strand, counting down.
TGACACTTAGAATATTCTCGTGTATTTCCTATTACTGTTTAATCTTCTTGAATCAAGAGGGTCGCAATTTCATCATGATTTTTAATCTAACTTTTCAAGGAAGATGTAATTATGCTGCACAGAAAATATGTAATTACTTGTTTATACTAAATATAAACAGCACACACACACACACACACACACACACACACACACACACACACAAATGAGATTGCCAAGAAGCATTAAACAATAAGGAATATTTAAATCCCTCTGTTATCAATAACTTCAACCTTGGCAATCAAATTGTAAATTCAATATACTGAACCAAGAGATTAAATGACCACCTAAATAAACAAAGGATGAAACATTCAAGAGACATATCCCTGTGCTCCTGCACTGCTGAGCTGAGGGAACAGTAGATCAGGTCGTGGTAAGAAGACCTGCTTCCTTGCAGGCATATGATAACATCTCAGCCAGCCCATAAGAAGGGAGTACACTTTTCCCCACGGGCTTGCAGGTGCACACCATGAGGGGAGGGCAACCTCCCGGTATGTCGCAATGCGAGGCTCTCGGAGGGTCCTTAGGAGGCCTTTCGGGACCTTGCGTATCAAACGCTGGCCAATCCGCGGGGCAAGATCTCTTGTAGACGACTTGAATGGGACGAGGTGTTGTAAGCAGTAGAGTAACCTTGCTGTTACGATCTGCTGAGATTAAGCCTTATTGGTCCCAAAGATCTTAGCAGAATTCCTTCATAACACATAGTAGCTTCCCTTCTCATTGCACCAGAGGTTGGAAAATGTTATTCTCTCTTCATAGACCACCTGATTGGTGCCAAGTGATCATGTGCCCTAAGCCTCCTTTGCCTGTGTGTGTGTGGGGGTGAGGTGGGGGGGGGTGAGGTGGGGGGGTGAGGTGGGGTGGGGTAAGGGGGGGCGGTGAGGTGGGGGGTGAGGTGGGGGTGAGGTGGGGTGGGATAGGGGGGTGAGGTGGGGGTGGTGAGGTGGGGGTGGGGGTGAGGTGGGGGTGGTGAGGTGGAGGTGGTGAGGGGGGGTGGTGAGGTGGAGGTGGTGAGGTGGGGTGTGGTGAGGTGGAGAGGTGGGGGGTCTTTGAATAGTTGTCCCTAAAAGATGATTACATATGAAGGTGCTTCCCCTGCTCAAATATACCCCAGGGGTCTAAGTGTACCCCCTCCCCCCCCCCTCTCCATGTCCTACCCACCAGGGGCCCAAGTGTCTGAGCCGAGCACCATACCCTAGGCTAGTAGATGTAGCCCCATTGGCCATAGGTAGTGCCCAGGCCACCATACCTTAATGTAGCCATTGGCCTTAGGTAGTGCCCAGACCACAATACCCT
>OY811978.1:160000-410766 GCA_963681505.1 Eunapius fragilis | reverse complement strand
GGTGAGGTGGAGGTGGTGAGGTGGGGTGTGGTGAGGTGGAGAGGTGGGGGGTCTTTGAATAGTTGTCCCTAAAAGATGATTACATATGAAGGTGCTTCCCCTGCTCAAATATACCCCAGGGGTCTAAGTGTACCCCCTCCCCCCCCCCTCTCCATGTCCTACCACCAGGGGCCAAGTGTCTGAGCCGAGCACCATACCCTAGGCTAGTAGATGTAGCCCATTGGCCATAGGTAGTGCCCAGGCCACCATACCTTAATGTAGCCATTGGCCTTAGGTAGTGCCCAGACCACAATACCCTCCCTAGGTTGACTCATTGTACCCTAGAGGCCAGCTAAGGCTGTTGCCCCCCCCCCCCCCCCCCCCCCCCCCCCCCCCCAGGGTTAGGGTAGCCATGTAGCCATGTGTTGACCCTCAGGGGACTGCCTACCTATTTTTAAACGAGATAAGACAGCAGCAAATGGCATACACGATACAATAACAAGTTCATACAGGTGTACCCCACCCTCCTCCCCCCTTTCTGCTCACTTATCCCCACCAGGGGCCCAAGTGTACCCCCCCTCCCCCCCCCCCCCTTTCTGCTCACTTATCCCCACCAGGGGCCCAAGTGTACCCCCCCCTCCCCCCTCCCCCACCTGCCCAAGTATACCCACCAGGGGCCCATGTGCCCTACCCCCCCCCCCCCCCCCCCCCCCCTCCCGACCAAGTGGATGACAGTATTCAGGCAATGCTGTGCTTCAAGGTAAAGTGTCATGATGACCTAGCTAATGGAGCACAGAGGAACACATGTGACCACCAATTGATGGTCCCTTAGAACTGGTTGGGGTCCAGGTGCCCAGGCCTTCAGAGGGGACCACTGTAAACTATGAAGAGGTCTGTGGTAGCTGACAGAGGTCACAGAGGAGGAGGATGAACTGGTGGTCATCCAGTTATTGGGGAAGGTCTTTGACCTGTGTGTGCTTTAAAATGTGTTCAACCCAGCCTTGTTATAGGTCAAAGGTCACATGATACATATGTTTTCACTAACCATTCATCCATTGCACTTGATTTTTTGTGTACTTTGAAATCAAACTGCAGTTACCATCACCCCCTATACCTCCTCCTCCTCTACCCCTCCACATCCAACCCTCTTCCTCCTTCTCCTCCCCCTCATCCACCCCTCCCCTCCTCCTCCCCTTCTCCCCCCTGCCTATAGCTACTGCCAACATGTGGAATATCACGAACTTCAATATAACCTGGACCTAATGGATAAACTAATCTGTTGGATGGTCATAAGGTCCATCCAACAGATGGGGGTGGCCATAAGGTCCATCCAACAGATGGGAAGGATGGTCATAAGGTCCATCCAACAGATGGGGAGGATGGTCATAAGGTCCATCCAACAGATGGGAGGATGGTCTTAAGGTCCATCCAACAGATGGGGAGGATGGTCATAAGGTCCATCCAACACCCCATTATCAGACATGTGTGTGTGTTGTGTGTAACACTGTTGTAACTGTGTGCATGTGTGTGTGTGCATGCCATGTAACTGATAGCATTTGTACACAGGTAAGGTATGTGCATTTTCATCCTTTCCTCCATCAACTCCCACTCCTTCCCCACTTCCCTCCTCCCCCCCCCCCCCATATTCATGGCCTGCTTCAGTTGTGGGTCTGAACATTAATGGTGGTGTTGAATGTGCTGAAACAAACCACCACACCAGTGTTATGAAGAAGGTACATTGGGATAGTTGGAAGTGTTAGGAGGCTTCCCCCCCCCCCCCACACAGGCAGAATCCAGGCTTACCCAAAGCCCCAAAGCCATATAAGGCACCATCATGCAGAAAGTTTTATTCCCTCCTCCCAAATGTTTGCATTGGCATCTAGAGACCTTGTGTGAGTGTGTGTGTGTGTGTGTGTGTGTGTGTATGTGTGTGTGTGTGTATGTGTGTGTGTGTGTGTGTGTGTGTGTGTGTGTGTGTGTACCTCAGGAAGTATACAGAATATGAATGTACAATATTCCCAACTTTGGACTGCCTTACATCATCCTGTTTGGTCTAGCCATATTCATGCAGTGGGCAGGGTGTGTGTCTAATGCCCTGTTCCCACCAAATCCATGTACACACACACACACACACACACACACACACACACACACACACACACACACACAATGTGTGGGGGACTCCCTTGAAATGTAAACATGTGAAGACCTAGACACATTCCTTCTTCAAGGAATGCACACTAGGCAATATCACACCTAGGGGATAGCACCTCTAGGGGATATGGCCACTCCCTTGTGAGCAGCTTGTGGTGGTACTTACCCAGCGTAGCTAGCTAACTCACCAAAGAGTGGCTCTCACCCCCCCTCCCTCCACCTGCAAACACTCATCGATATCCTGCATGATGGGACAAAACCACACTGCCTATTGTACCTGATGTGAACACCCTGTTTGAAGGTTGAGTCATGGTAAGGCCTACATGGCTTTACCAGGGTAGGGGAGGAGGGGGGGGGGGGGGGGGGTAGGGAGGGGGTGTCATTCAATGACAGGGAACATCTCCTGCCCTAGTCTGGGAAGGCATCAGTCGGGTCCCCTGCAGACTGCTCCTCTTAACTAATTCGCTTGACCCTTTCTGTTAACATCTTAGCTCCAGCAAAAAGATCTTGGACAAGATTCCTGCCCAAGGTGCCAAGATTATGCCCGCCAAGTTCTGGCCTAGCTCTTACACAACATATGGCAAGATCTCGGCCTCCTGGCTAACGCCAAGATCTTGCTCTTCTTGGTAAGAATCAAAACATGCAGGCCTTCAAACTATTACCTGCTTAGATGTATTGCAGTGCGCACTAGTAAGAATTCATACGCGCGAGTAAACACAGGAAAGGTCACCCCCATTGTGTGTCGGGCGTGGTACGTAACTACAAATTTACGCTCCCATGTTTCCATGCTTCAGAACGCGTGCACGGCCATCGAACTCGATCCAGATTTGGGGCGGCGCCCATGTCGTCACTATTCACCAGCACCTCGTGCCCAGGCCATCAGTTTCGGGTGGATAACAAATTTCATCAGCTCACACGCATGCACAAAACAACACTACGTTGAAAAGCTATATATGTACTATAAATGCCAGTTAGAGAGATACTCCAGCATAACCTCCTTCATCCTCATCAACTGGCTGTGGTGCGTCAATTGTATGTGTGTGAGGGTATGTGTGTGTTGTACATGTATGTGTGTGTGTGTGCATCAAATGGAGGCCACTAAGACTCAAGTAATGGGTAACCATAGCAATGGCACGACACAACTCCAGACAGTCATATGAAACACCACTTCTCCCCTCTCCTCCACCCCTGACCAGTCCCTCCCCTCCTCCCTGACCATTCCTTCCCCTGACTGCCTCCTTTAATTGGTCATCAAAACATGTGCACATGTACAATAACGGTCAAAGCCACGCAAACTAGAGACACTAACTGAACAATGGGGAAAGCATATTAGAAATGTCAGTGTACAAACTTAGTTACTAGAAATTATAATTATTGTCTTGTGCTGCAGAACACACCAGCCGTCACACCTACTGTGAGTGTGTGTGTGAGTGTGTGAGCGTGAGTGTGTTGAAACATCAGACATCACATACAAGTCCTTTATTTTCTCCCTCCTTCCTCACTGATACACCACTCCCTCCCTCTCCTCACTGGTACACCACCCCCTCCCTCTCCTCACTGGTACACCACCCCCTCCCTCTCCTCACTGGTACACCACCCCCTCCCTCTCCTCACTGGTACACCATCCCCTCCCTCTCCTCACTGGAACACCACCCCCTCCCTCTCCTCACTGGTACACCACCCCCTCCTTCTCCTCACTGGTACACCACCCCCTCCCTCCCTCTCCTCACTGGTACACCACCCCCTCCCTCTCCTCACTGCTACACCACCCCCTCCCTCCCTCTCCTCACTGGTACACCACCCCCTCCCTCTCCTCACTGGCACACCCCTCCCTCCCTCTCCTCACTGGTACACCACCCCCTCCCTCTTCTTCCGTTCATTCACCACAATAAGTTAACACAGATAATGGGATGGGGACCCCACTAGACACATACACACACTAACATAAGGACTACCGTAGCCATGGTAATGAAAAAATGCTCCCCCCCCCCCCCCCCCCCCGAGGTAATATTGATATCTGATAGCTCTATATCATAGCTTTTTTGATTGGATGTCTTACGAGAGTCAATATTGAGGTGATGATAGTGGGTTAAAATACAGCACTCAAAAGGTTAACATAAGAACTTACATGTCTTTTGTTTACAGTAACAGCATACGTGTCACCAGAGGGTGCAGAGGTGTGGGTAACTGGTTTGGGCTTTGTGGCAGCCACTGCATATGTCTCCCCAGCAGGTCCTGTGGTGTGTTCTATCTCCTTAGGGTCCTGGTACATACCTCCAGCATCTGGTGGGAGTGATTGGGAGTGATGGAGAGGAGTGAGGGATGGGGAGAAGGGAGGATGGGGAGGAGGTATGCTGTCATTACTACACAGATAGGGCACACATGTATACTGAGGTGGACATGATGGGTCAGTTGAGGTGGACATGATGGGTCAGTTGAGGTGGACATGATGGGTCAGTTGAGGTGGACATGATGGGTCAGTTGAGGTGGACATGATGGGTCAGTTGAGGTGGACATGATGGATCAGTTGAGGTGGACATGATGGGTCAGTTGAGGTGGACATGATGGTAAGTTGAAGTGGACATGATAGGATGGGTCAGTTGATGTGGACATGATGGGTCAGTTGAGGTGGACATTATGGGTCAGTTGATGGGTCAGTTGAGGTGGACATGATGGGTCAGTTGAGGTGGACGATGGGTCATAGTTGCAATCATGACCCCACATACCTGATGTAGGGGCCACCTGCTTGGCCTTTGGCTTAGGCTTATCAGCCACTGCATACATGTCTCCTCCTGGTCCCTCTGTACGATTGATGGTATTGGGGTCCTGGTATAAGGCCCCACCATCCTGGGCCTGGGGAGGAGGGATATTCCCACTCCTTCCAGTGCCACTGAAAGTGAAACACAGAAGTCATAAAGCTAACAGAGGTGGTGTGAGGTGCTAACAGAGGTGGTGTGAGGTGCTAACAGAGGTGGTGTGAGGTGTTAACAGAGGTGGTCTGAGGTGCTAACAGGTGGTGTGAGGTGCTAACAGAGATGGTGTGAGGTGCTAACAGAGATGGTGTGAGGTGCTAACAGAGGTGGTGTGAGGTGCTAACAGAGGTTGTGTGAGGTGCTAACAGAGTTGGTGTGAGGTGCTTACAGAGGTGGTGTGAGGTGCTAACAGAGGTGATGTGAGGTACTAACAGAGGTGGTGTGAGGTGCTAACAGAGGTGGTGTGAGGTGCTAACAGAGATGGTGTGAGGTGCTAACAGAGGTGGTGTGAGGTGTTAACAGAGGTGGTGTGAGGTGTTAACAGAGGTGGTCTGAGGTGCTAACAGAGGTGGTGTGAGGTGCTAACAGAGGTGGTGTGAGGTGCTAACAGAGATGGTGTGAGGTGCTAACAGAGATGGTGTGAGGTGCTAACAGAGGTGGTGTGAGGTGCTAACAGGTGGTGTGAGGTGCTAACAGAGGTGGTGTGAGGTGCTAACAGAGGTGGTGCGAGGTGCTAACAGAGGTGGTGTGAGGTGCTAACAGGTGGTGTGAGGTGCTAACAGAGGTGGTGTGAGGTGCTAACAGAGGTGGTGTGAGGTGCTAACAGGTGGTGTGAGGTGCTAACAGGTGGTGTGAGGTGCTAACAGAGATGGTGTGAGGTGCTAACAGAGATGGTGTGAGGTGCTAACAGAGGTGGTGTGAGGTGCTAACAGGTGGTGTGAGGTGTTAACAGAGGTGGTGTGAGGTGCTAACAGAGGTGGTGTGAGGTGCTAACAGGTGGTATGAGGTGCTAACAGAGGTGGTGTGAGGTGCTAACAGGTGGTGTGAGGTGCTAACAGGTGGTGTACTAACCTTTTGTTGAGCTCCATCTTCTCCTCCCTACCATCCGTTCCCCCTGATACCAGAAGGGTGAAGGGAATAATACCAGCTATTCAAAGCCATGCATCAGTATCATTAAGGATGTTGAAAGCTTCTTATTAATGAAATACACTTGGTTCTTCCCATGCAGGTGGAGACATTGTAAGGATGCAATGGACTGGTATTGTGTGTGTGTGTGTGTGTGTGTGTGTGTGTGTGTGTGTGTGTGTGTGTGTGTGTGTGTGTGTGTGTGATGTATGTATTCACAACATACCTTTGTCCCCTTTGGTCTTGCATATCACCACCACAACAACTGCCACAAGTACTCCTAGTAGCAATACTCCTAAAACTCCACCCACAACTCCACCCACAATGGCTCCTGTGCTGTCTGGTTGAACTATAAATGAGATAATGAACATGTGTACAGTCAATAGACCAGCTGTGGTATCATTACAACTTAACATGTGTACAGTGAATAGACCAGCTGTGGTATCATTACAACTTAACATGTGTACAGTTAATAGACCAGCTGTGGTATCATTACAACTTAACATGTGTACAGTTAATAGACCAGCTGTGATATCATTACAACTTAACATGTGTACAGTTAATAGACCAGCTGTGGTATCATTACAACTTAACATGTGTACAGTTAATAGACCAGCTGTGGTATCATTACAACTTAACATGTGTACAGTTAATAGACCAGCTGTGGTATCATTACAACTTAACATGTGTACAGTTAATAGACCAGCTGTGGTATCATTACAACTTAACATGTGTACAGTTAATAGACCAGCTGTGGTATCATTACAACTTAACATGTGTACAGTTAATAGACCAGCTGTGGTATCATTACAACTTAACATGTGTACAGTTAATAGACCAGCTGTGGTATCATTACAACTTAACATGTGTACAGTTAATAGACCAGCTGTGATATCATTACAACTTAACATGTGTACAGTTAATAGACCAGCTGTGATATCATTACAACTTAACATGTGTACAGTTAATAGACCAGCTGTGGTATCCTTACAACTTAACATGTGTACAGTTAATAGACCAGCTGTGATATCATTAGGAACTACAATAGTAGTTCCTATATAGGAATTGACCCGGGTCGTGAAATCATTAAAAAATCGTGACCCGCGTATAACTCGCGTACCGAGAAACGGATAGTGTTGCTCTTTGTTGCTATCAAACCAGAAGGCTAAGACGGTCATTTTAATGTTTTATTCCAGTCTTCAAACTGTTTGCTTTAAGAGAACAAAAAAGTTCGTGTTTTACCTCGTCCCCAGGCCAAATCTTCTCCGTCGTCGTCGTCTTCTTCTCGGGTGAGTATAACTCGGGATAGGAATGGTTTTAAAGAGCACAAATTATACCAATCGCTTTAGAATCTCTTGGAAGGACATCTTCAGGTATCAGATATATGAATAGAGCATGAAACGGACATACGTAATCATTACGTAAAGCCTAGTGTTAGACAGAAGCGTTCCCATGGCGACATTTACGTATATTTAGAATTGTGCAAACAAAAGAGAAGAGCAGACGACGAGTTAGAATTCTCCCGCGTTCCTTATATTTACAGTGATCCCAAACAACAGCGGGTGTCTGCTCGTGACGGTAATTGAAGCGGGGGGGGGGGGGGGGGGGGGGGGCACTTGCCAGTATTAATAATCGATAAAAAATGATAATGAAAAAATAAAGGAAACAAGTAAAGAAAAACATTCACTAAGGAGAAAGTTGGTGAGATATAGGAATTGGAGGCAAAGGTGGTGTAAAAAGGAAGGGAACAAGGTTTTGAGAAAAGGGTAATGAGACAAAAATCCTATATTTAGCACTTCTTTTCTGTTACATTTACACGTGCTAAATATAGGATTTTTGTCTCGTTTTTCTTTTCTCAAAACCTTGTTACCTTCCTTTTAACACCACCATTGCCTCCAATTCCTATATCCCACCAACTTTCTCGTTAGAGAATGTTTTTCTTTACTTGTTATATTAGGAGTTACTGGTTCTTGAAGTGTGGGAACAAGTGTCTACAGGGTGAACAAGCACCCCTCATAACTTCTACATACATTTACTAGTTCAGATACTACAGAGGTATTAATTTTTACATAGATATAGGAGTGACTGGTATAAACAATGGTTATGTCAGGTGATGGGGTGAAGACTCCTACATGATAATGGTTATGTCAGGTGATGGGGTGGAGCCTCCTACATGATAATGGTTATGTCAGGTGATGGGGTGGAGCCTCCTACATGACAATGGTTATGTCAGGTGATGGGGTGAAGACTCCTACATGATAATGGTTATGTCAGGTGATGGGGTGGAGCCTCCTACATGATAATGGTTATGTCAGGTGATGGGGTGGAGCCTCCTACATGACAATGGTTATGTCAGGTGATGGGGTGAAGCCTCCTACATGATAATGGTTATGTCAGGTGATGGGGTGGAGCCTCCTACATGACAATGGTTATGTCAGGTGATGGGGTGGAGCCTCCTACATGACAATGGTTATGTCAGGTGATGGGGTGGAGCCTCCTACATGACAATGGTTATGTCAGGTGATGGGGTGGAGCCTCCTACATGATAATGGATATGCTACAACTGTTGATTGTTCCACACATCACCCAGACAATCTGTTCTTCTTTCACAGCCAGTCAATTCTATATCAATAAGGATATCATAAACAAACAGGTATGCGTTATGACACATGAGCATTTGTAAACAGGTTTGGATAACTAGGCCTTGGACCAATGGGAACTTTTTGATGTACACTCCGAGCATAGCTCTGGTAAAGCATGAAGCACACACATAAGAGGTCTGGACATTTCTACTAAACAATGGTAACATCAAACCAGCCCTATAAATACATATTGTTATCAACCTCATAAAACATAACAGGTTATATAACAACAGTACATAGACCCTGATACAGTACTGATGTAGACACAGTGAGAGGCACATATCTAAGCTGACTGATGCACATACTTGTACATCATAACACATATTATCCACATCACTCAAATGCATTACAACTACAGTATGACTGAACAGAAATGCACTCACCTGGGGTTACTTCTGTTGATGATGATGGTGTTAATGATGATGTTGGTGGTGATGTTGGTAGTGTATTGTTTGTGATGAAGCTGAAGAACACCTTCACACCTCCAACCACAGGACCACTACAGTTAGCAGAGGTAGTGTTGGTAGCTGATGCCTTGCAGTAGTATGTCTGATTGCTATCTAGGCTTGACAGAATGACACTGACACTTGGTCCCTTGGTAGAGGACAGGTACCCAACTGAACCAGCTGGAACAGAGGGATCAGTACTACAGCACACCACACAGTAGAAGGACTGGTTGAATGAGCAGCCAATGGTTGCATTATTGGTGTAGATTTGTGTACTGGTGACGTTCAGGACTTGGTTGGCTGTGACCACACCTACATGCACAAAAAGACAGAAGACACATCACCTCATTGGCTTCACATATCCAGTACAACATCCTGTGCATGAGATCTTATGTACAATGATATGCAACAAGGTAAGTCACATGTGTGTGGCAGTGCCATCACAATATACCTATGCAGCATATGGATAACTTAAGGACGGGGGTGGGAGGAGGGGGAGTAAGGGTTATTGCAGTTATAGCACCCCAATCTGGGACATGTACCCGCCTCCCCCCCCACACCCTCATTCTCTCCACACACATTCATAAATTTCCAGCATATTGATACCAAGTAAAATACCACTATGAGGACCTTCAACAGTGAGACTGGACACATAAGTGCACTATACTGATCAGTATGGGTTAAAAGTTTTCATCAAATGATCCAGTAATACACCAATATAGTTCTAACCATACATGGTACTCACCATTCATGGTAGTACTGTCCTCACGACCTACAGTTTCATCTCTATTGATAAAAGCCACAAAGATGGTGTAGTTGGTAGCAAAGACAGAGACTTGTTGGACATATAGACATGGTGATGTGGTACAGGTAGTAGAGCCTTGACCAACAGAGGCACCATCACTAACAACCCTCACTGTGTACATGGTCACACTACCTCCCTGGTGATGGAGCAATAACATGTAACCATTAATAACCAGCAATAACTCTTCCTCTTCTTACCACAGGTATCCAGGATATCTCAAGATAACGGGCAGTGTTGTTGGTGTTAAACACTGACACCATCTGTACACCCATAAGAGTAAAGGCCACTGTGGAGAGATAGGTACATGTAGCTAAGGACACTCAGTACACCCATAGGAGGGAGGACCACTGTGGAGAGATAGGTACATGTAGCTAAGGACACTAAGTACACCCATAGGAGGGTGGACCACTGTAGAGAGATAGGTACATGTAGCTAAGGACATTAAGTACACCCATAGGAGGGAGGACCACTGTGGAGAGATAGGTACATGTAGCTAAGGACACTAAGTACACCCATAGGAGGGAGGACCACTGTGGAGAGATAGGTACATGTAGCTAAGGACACTAAGTACACCCATAGGAGGGAGGACCACTGTAGAGAGATAGGTACATGTAGCTAAGGACACTAAGTACACCCATAGGAAGGAGGACCACTGTGGAGAGATAGGTACATGTAGCTAAGGACACTAAGTACACCCATAGGAGGGAGGACCACTGTGGAGAGATAGGTACATGTAGCTAAGGACACTAAGTACACCCATAGGAGGGAGGACCACTGTAGAGAGATAGGTACATGTAGCTAAGGACACTAAGTACACCCATAGGAGGGAGGACCACTGTAGAGAGATAGGTACATGTAGCTAAGGACACTAAGTACACCCATAGGAGGGAGGACCACTGTGGAGAGATAGGTACATGTAGCTAAGGACACTAAGTACACCCATAGGAGGGAGGACCACTGTAGAGAGATAGGTACATGTAGCTAAGGACACTAAGTACACCCATAGGAGGGAGGACCACTGTAGAGAGATAGGTACATGTAGCTAAGGACACTAAGTACACCCATAGGAGGGAGGACCACTGTGGAGAGATAGGTACATGTAGCTAAGGACACTAAGTACACCCATAGGAGGGAGGACCACTGTGGAGAGATAGGTACATGTAGCTAAGGACACTAAGTACACCCATAGGAGAGAGGACCAATGTGGAGTGACAGGTACATGTAGCTAAGGACACTAAGTACACCCATAGGAGGGAGGACCACTGTGGAGAGATAGGTACATGTAGCTAAGGACACTAAGTACACCCATAGGAGGGAGGACCAGTGTGGAGAGATAGGTACATGTAGCTAAGGACACTAAGTACACCCATAGGAGGGAGGACCACTGTGGAGAGATAGGTACATGTAGCTAAGGACACTAAGTACACCCATAGGAGGGAGGACCACTGTGGAGAGATAGGTACATGTAGCTAAGGACACTAAGTATACCCATAGGAGGGAGGACCACTGTGGAGAGATAGGTACATGTAGCTAAGGACACTAAGTACACCCATAGGAGAGAGGACCAATGTGGAGTGACAGGTACATGTAGCTAAGGACACTAAGTACACCCATAGGAGGGAGGACCACTGTGGAGAGATAGGTACATGTAGCTAAGGACACTAAGTACACCCATAGGAGGGAGGACCACTGTGGAGAGATGGGTACATGTAGCTAAGGACACTAAGTACACCCATAGGAGAGAGGACCACTGTGGAGTGACAGGTACATGTAGCTAAGGACACTAAGTACACCCATAGGAGGGAGGACCACTGTGGAGAGATAGGTACATGTAGCTAAGGACACTAAGTACACCCATAGGAGGGAGGACCACTGTGGAGAGATAGGTACATGTAGCTAAGGACACTAAGTACACCCATAGGAGGGAGGACCACTGTGGAGAGATAGGTACATGTAGCTAAGGACACTAAGTACACCCATAGGAGGGAGGACCACTGTGGAGAGATAAGGTACATGTAGCTAAGGACACTAAGTACACCCATAGGAGGGCAGAAGGATTACATTTGTGTGCGCTGCTACAGTTTGTTCAATACTAAGATGAAACATGCCTCACTACCTTAGCCTTATCCCAGCCTGCAGTCCGGCTAGTGGGAGGCCTTCAGTTCTTAACATCATCCTGGTGGTCTGTTTTGGGGCCAATAACATCTATGTACGTATACACTACCATTGCTCCCTTTGCTCAGGAACTAGGTATTAGTAGTGGTTAGTAACAGAAAGCTTCATCAAGCAGCAGTGGTCACGTGACAGCGTGATAGGTTTATGATAGAAAAAACTACAAAAAAATAGGTCCAAAAACGTTAGGTAGGCCATAGTAAAAAACATTAGGTATACATTTTTATGCAGTGGTCTCCATAGCCCATAAGTGATTTTTTGGGCGGTTAATGTTACGTGTCTAAACACATCAGGAAAGTATGTTTGACAAAGCCAATACAAACCTGTCGGGCATAGGGATTGGCTCAAAAAACGGTCTGTTTACCAAACGCCCAGCAATGGTAGATATAAATTAATACGCACAATCTACAATCTACGTGGTTTTGCTAATAGGTTGAGTTAAGGAATGAAGTATTTTTTTGCACTGCCCAGTAACTGCAATAATTCAAACTCTAAAAATTAGTACAAATGATGTTCTTTTTTTTTTTTTTTGCAATGCCATCAAAAGAATTTTAGTATGCACACAGAGTTGTGTGATGAAAAAATACATATAGTTTTGAACTGTACCAAACGCTTTCACTAAGGCACCTGGTAACAGATAAATATTCACATTTCAATGCATTCATAATTATGCCAATATGGTCATACACATACAGCCCCCACACGTAATACCAAAAATCATATTACTTACAGTGCCCATGTATATGAAGTGAACTGTTAACCAACAATCAAACTCTTTGTTTAACACTAACCTGTTCTTCCAGAGGCTGATGTCACACTGCTGGTCCCAGCACAGTTGATGGCCACCACTGAGACAGTGTAGAGTGTGTCACTGATCAGTCCAGTGAAGGTGTTCTGTAGTGCTCCATTGGCAGGGATGGGGACCCGAGTGTTAGAACTGTCATTGATACTGACATTGTAGCTGGTAGGAACACCACCAGTGGTGGGAAGGGTCCAGGTCACTGTTAGCTGGTCCACAGAGGTACTGCTTACTGTCAGGCCAACAGGAGGACCAGGAGAGGTTTGGACTGGGAGAGGGAAGAGGAAAGAGGAAATCTTAGCATACAGATTAAAGCAGATTAAATGTTAAGAATTATAATGGTACTTTGAATGATGTAGCAGTGGGTAGAGTACGGAGTCAACGTCGTGATTTTATGATTCGAACAAGTGGTGAGGGCTATACTATTTTGACCATATTCATTGTAGTTGCAGGCAACAGTGGTACTGGTGTAGTCTAGTGGTCTGGGAAACTGGCTAACAAAATTGGTTCTATGCCCGGGCCATTTCTAACCGTACAATCAGAATGCAGGTGCTCCGTGACGTCACGATAATGAGATAATAGTATTTGAATTATTTATTAGTACGATGGCTGTGTCAAACCTGGAGCTTGACAATGCGATAATTCAGGCGTCTCGACAGCTGGGTTATGCGACGATTCGTCCAGACCAGAACAGAGCTATTAAAGCTTAATGGAAGGGCGTACTATTTTGACCATATTCATTGTAGTTGCAGGCAACAGTGGTACTGGTGGCCTTTGATGCAATGTGATATATGTAATAAAATGGTGCAGCATTTTGTCACATTGCAGCATGCATCATCCACATTGCAATATGGATGACGCTTCCACTCAGGAATAGCATGAAAACAATGCACAATGTCAGTAAATTTTATAGCAAGGATTGGCATTCCCTGCCTCCACAATGGTTATGGTGGTAGCTATTTGCTTTTATTCATCAAGTGGCTCCTGCAGTTCTTATTAGTGCACATGCACTCTGGCAGCTTCTGGGGCCCTTTGTACCACTCTGGTGAGAGGAGAACTATGTGGGTGTGTGGAGGTGAGCTGGGATGATTGATTGTCAGCACATACTGCATCCCTTAGATGTGCACATACTCAGTGCTCAAATTAAGTAGCATCACTTCACTATTAGCGATGTGTTTTTTTGTCATTTTCGATACAAATTAGATATTGCGTAGCAACATTTGCAATGCACAAGCTTTTCTAATGAAAATATGCACGTAACTTGCAGGGTTTGTATAACCACATCGCGGGTTACCTATCAAGTGTGCAATCTAAATCAATTATTGGTTTTGCTTATATTTGCTATACACCTTTAGCTAATCAAATCCATTTTTGATTAGCAACTATGCTAATCAACCATTACAAAGTATTTTTAGCACTGATACTGTAACACTGCTTCGGTGCAGATACAAAGCACAAGGGAGAGAGGAAGAGACCACTCCGGTCACATCTTGCATGCACATAATTTCTACAGCTATTCACTAATTCCATTGGAAGTCTTAACCTCTCACATGGATGATACACAGCAGAGATGCAGAAATGGTCCCTGTTGATAGATCTTTTATTGATAGATCTTTTATTCCACCAACTTGGGTGCTGATCTATTACACAGTGTGTAATATTGCAGTGTGCATATGCTTAATTAGCACCTTTTAAACAATCCTATCACTGTAACAGTGAACACTTGAACTGCTAAATTTAAAATATTTAAAACAGTACTCCACATGGTTAAAAGTTCACAGAAACGTTCATGGTTATGGAGACACACGCTGAAGTTTTATGCTTTGGGGACAGAGGGAGGGGAGAGGGGGGGGGGGGGGGCTTGTTAAGTGGTACATTTGTATAGTATACTGATCTGAAAGTGACAGGCTGAATTTGTGTGCTTGATCTTTAAGTTATTAATCACATACACACCACTCACTTGTTATCTTCACAGTATCATTTCCCACTACACCAAGAGTAAAACCATCTGTACACATAACAGTGGTCCCATTCAGAGCCTGAACAGCAGGAATGGTGAGGACAGATGTGTAGCATGAAGAGGTAACATCTGTTGTCACAACAGAGAGACTGCCACATGATCCACCAGCAGTTGGAATGACCGATCCACCAGATTTCTGGGTGAGTGATATTTGGTTAGCTGCCTGGTTTTGAGTGGCAGGACACTGAAAGGCTGATCCACTCCACAATGTTATCACAGTAGCAAAGTTTGAGTTAAGGACACATGTATAGGTGATGTTGCTTCCAGGACATGAGTAGGCACCCAGAGGAGGGTAACTGAGAGTGAACTGTGGACATGTACCTGAGGGGGTATAGGTATGTACCAGTGAGAGGGGTAAGGAGGATTTCCTGCCCTGGGTATAATTTTTTTATTAGAGGCTTAATAAAATTGTATTTTAAAAGTATTATGGGAACGTACATTGTAGCATAAGTAACTGCATGCAGCGCCACGCTTATGAATACTATCAAGTACACCACGCAGTGAACATTTAGCATTCTATTTCTCCTTTCATCAAATGTAAATCAAATGGCATGCAGTAGTAGTAGTGACTAACAGCACGGTTTTAGGCTTATTCTTGAAATGAATCAGCAAAGTTAAGTACGCAACTTTAGTTAGATTGACTTAAAAATCATCACGTGCCATTTAAACATGAGTCGTTTTTTTTCTCGCTGGTGGCGGGCTTATAAGTGATATTTATATATGTATATGCAATCAAAAGACTTTGTACATCTCCCTATGTAATTTAATGAAATACACACACACACACACACACACACACACACACACACACACGCCATACATAAAACAGATAGGGATTGGAAGATATGAATATTTATATGTGTAATAAGACTCTAACTTTAAATTTTAATAATAATAACAATATCTAATAAAGGTACAGAATGAAAGAAACACAAAGTTAATACATTATAATTACACTGCATCTAAACTAAACAAGCACACCCCATGACAGATGCTGCATTGCCTCTCTGCACTGCAATAGAAATTTTTTGGAACAGGTATACCCTTGAGTTTGGCCCCTACCATTTCGTTTTTCTAGATAATACAGCTATCATATCTTAGTTACTTCAAGCCAGACATCCGTCATTAGCCTGTTTAATACCCTAAATATGACGTCGCGCCATACATTTTATAGATAGGCCGTTTCTGTTGTGCGCACACGCACACACGCACACGCACACGCACACACACACACACACACACACACACACACACACACACACACACACACACACACACACATAAACACATATTAGCGCAGAACGCATTCTATCGCTAGGCCTATTCTCATTTCTGCTTTTTTTGGCAGGCTACGCTACTCTTTAACAGTAGCCAGGTAGCCAAATCAAACAGGCTCACAGACACACGTACCTGCCCTTGTCCAGTGATACAAGAGTGAAAAGATAAAAGCAAGCAGGACAAGCCGCGTATCCATATTTTTGTCACGCCCAAATCGCCGGCCGGTACTGGATCCAACCAGTAAGTCTCGGTCCCAGTCCAGCTAATAATTATGCTATTACAGCTATTGATTGTTCTTTCACTTCATTTTCGCAAAACGAACGGTGGTAAGTCTATTATTGCTGTGCAAAATTAATACTTCACTGCCACTCAACGCTGCGGCGTAACGTGCCTACACGAGCCTAATTACCCGAATCATGGCAGAGATAATATATAGACCGTGGTAACTTGCCTGTATTGGCGCTGCATGCAGTTACGTGTGATACAGTGTACGTTCCCATTATACTTTTTAAATTAGGAACTAGTAACATAGTTCCTATAGAAATTGACCTGGGTCGTGAAATCATTTTTTAATTTTTTACAAACGCGACTCGCGTATAACTCGCCATTATTCGCGTACCAAGAAACGGATAGTTTAACTCTTCGTTGCTATCGAACCAGAAGGCAAAGACGGTCATTTTTATGCTTTGTTCCAATCTTTAAACTGTTTGCTTTAAGAGAACACAAAAGCTCGTGTTGTTCTCGTCCCCAGACCAATGGACCAGTTGCGCGTAAGAGATGGAATGTTGATTAAACATTTGATTAAACGTGACGTCACGTCCGGACTGCTAGTCTCTATGTCTTAAAGTTGTCAGCCCAAGGAACGGTGACGTCTAGTCATGATATTTGCCTTAGCTTCACCAAACCCATAAACAGTTGATTTCCTGGATCTGTTTTTTGTTTTTCAATTCCGTACAGGAGCGCCCTCCTTTGACTCTCAGTACTGCAGATCAATAACAACTGGACCAAGGAAGTTGTAGAAGGCCAAACAAATATGAACCCAGTATAGACTTTAACTAGGCAATCATCGTGTTCGATCCTAAAGTTAATCTTTGTAGGTGCATATTCGTTTCTGGAAGTATTTTGAGTTTCTAGACGGGGAGTTACTCTGGAGCATTGACTAATGATTCAGTCTAAAGGGAGCTAGATTGAACCCATCGATGGGTAATGCGCTAGACTGTGAGGCATCGTCAACATAGTTGGGCAACTCATGCACTTGATAGTCGCTCACTAGTTGTTCTCCGAAATCAGCTGCAGAAAATGGAGGTTGTTTAAAGGTGGATGTTGTCACAGAATTGCTGCATGCTTGATGGTGCCGATGTTACTGACGTTGACAATAGAGAATCTATAGTCGAATTAGCTGCTTATTGGCCTCTCGGTTTTTAGCCCTCATTCTCGAGGGGAGAGGGGGGGGGGGGGGGGGGGGGGGGGGGGGAGGTGCAGTCGGAGTGAGATATTTGATTTCAGGTTCCTTCTAATGCTATCCAATTTATCTTGCAGTGCCAAGTACTTCTTGATCGAGTCGAAGCACTGGACACAAGTACCCCGATTCATACTCTCTCCCAGATTCCCTTTTTTTTAGTTGTCTCGATCGCTAAATCCATTAAAACCGCTCTGCAGCGTTGCGATGTTGTACTAGCAAGCTGCCTCCTATTCCTGCTTTCTAAAACCGGAGCGTCGCACAACTTGCATCTATTCATTTTACAAACGTATTGACCAATGACACCGTTAATGAGTGTTGACGCGACACTTACACCCAATGACGTCACAACTGTTACGAACGTGCGTAGAACCAATTTTGTTAGCCAGTTTCCCAGACCACTTCTAGCGTAGGGTGATGTAATCCATCCGCAGCTGCTAGTGTGGTCTGGGAACGAGACTAGCTCGTGAGAGCATAGATAGTGTGAGCATGAGAGATGATGTTGGAACGCTTCATTCCTTGCGCATGCGTGCATTAGGCGTTGATTAATAGAAAGAATGTGTGAATTAAAAGGTGTCCCGTAAGACAATAAGTGCGAGGGGGGTATCTAATCTACAGTGTAACCTCGACCCTAATAGGTGACGATTCAGCTAGGCGTGCCAAGCGATCCCTACGTATACAAAAGTTAAGGCCTCTCTAGCTGCGTGCATGCAGGCGGTGGGATCAAGAACATCATGAAGGAGTATTCATTATACCAGGTAGAGTAGATCGTTCCGCATGCGTATGTTTTATTAGTGCTCTATTTGGCTAGGCATATGTAGCCTGGGTGGAAGAGGCTTCTGCCATGATCTCTTCAATTGGCTCTACTTGTAACATTGCTATATTCCCTCTGTACATGCATATGTAAAAGGTTATTAAATTTAATTTTATTTGAATGAAGACTTTGCTGTAATGAAAATAGACATGAAGAATGCTTGTTTCTAGGCAGGTACTCTTCTCTGAGTGTGTGTCTGTCTTTCCTGAGCTGGCACTCTGGGCAGCTTGGTGCTATGGTACTCATCCACTATTGTTTCATCCCCTTGGCCAGCTTACCTCAGAAACTGGGGTGCAGCAGGGAGATCCCTTAGGTCCTCTGTTCTTTGACCTTGTGCTTGCAAAAGATTGTATCAGCTATTGACGCGGACGATGAGTGCCAAGATTTATTATATCAAGCTTGGTATCATGATGATGGCGTCTTAGCTGGAACCAAATCAGCATCGGTGTGAGCTCTTACCCTTATTGATGAACTTGGGCCTACCCTAGGTATCTTCATTAACCTTTCAAAGTGCGAGATCTTCTGTCGGACCAACACTGCAATGTTCCCTACTTCAATGAAGGTTTCCCATGCCCCACACTTGGACATTCTTGGTGCTCCCATTGGGGATTACCTGCATTGTGCTAACTTCATTTCTGCAAAACACAACGAGGCAGTGAAGTTGTTGTCCAAAATTAAAGACATTGCAGCTATTGACCCTCAGGTAGCTTTTAATATTCTCCGCATGTGTGGTGCCTTTTGCAAGCTGGTGCATCTTGCAAGGAGTACGCCTCCAAGCCTAGCCTTTGACCCTTTGACAGCCTTTGATGCCGAAGTCAGAGAATGTTTTGTCTTCTTCTTTATACTGGATCTAACTGACTCTGCTTGGCAGCAGGCTCAACTGAGTCTGAAGTATGGTGGGCATGCATGGTCTACGTTCGGTTGCACTCCACTCTTGTGCTGCTTATATTGCCTCAGTTTGTGCCACTGGTTGTGCTGAGAGGGTAATCACCACCTTACTCATGCTATTGACACCTTCAATACCCTAGTCTCTCCACAAGATACAGTCATACTTGACTCCATTGTATCATCACCTGTTCACCAGAAAAACCTTTCTAGTTGTATTGATCTCAAATGCTTTAGGTCTCTATTGGATACTTCCTCTGTAGCCAATAAAGCTTGCCTTCTTTCTGTGTCGGCGCCCCATGTTTCTTCATGGCTTACTGTGTTACCTACAATGGAGTTAGGTTTACACCTGGACCCAAGTGAGTTTTGTGTAGAATTAGGTGGTGGTTAGGTGTGGATATCTCTAGAGGGCTCTCATGTCCTCTTTGCACGGACATAGCTTTGGACCCACTTGGTCACCATGCAGCTACATGTAGGCATGGGGTGATGTGGTTCTCCGCCATAACCATCTGCGGGATGTTTTTGCCGAGCTTTGCCATCAAGCATATTTAAGGGTAAAGGTAGAGGAAGGCAGTGATCTTACACCTGACATGTCTCACACCCGACCAGCTGATGTATTAGTGCAAAATTGGTTAGGTGGAAAGCCAGCTGCATTCGACTACACCGTAACATCTCCATTGATACCAAAAACTTTGGGTCAGTCTAGTATTCGCTCTGGTTTTGCTGATGAGTTAGCTGAAACACGCAAAAATCAGAGCAACAATGCTAAGTGCTCTGAGCTAGGTTGGAGTTGTCTTCCCTTAGCAGTTGAGACTTATGGTAATTGGGAGAAGGAAGCGGTCAATACATTTGCGCTACTGGCCAGCCGAATAGCCATGCATTCAGGGTATGCGAGGAGCAAGGTCACCCATGACCTATTCAGCAAGATGAACCTCACCCTGACAAGTGTAGCGGTCTCTATCATCTCATATGTAGCAGCGGAAATACAACACTCGTATAATCCTGGTTACAGAAACTATATATAGGTTAATCACACGCATGCGCCTGGCACTCATTAATATCAGTTCCCAATAACCGTTACACAGCTCCCCCTTATCAGGGAGTGGGTCCACACACTCATGTATCGTCGTCCGATTCCAAGTCAGGAAGGTTCAATGGGTTCCCGTATCTGTCCGGCGGCCTTCTGTACCTTGTCGACCTCCGTAATACTGGTTCCGCCTCCTCGACAGATTCCTCTGTATCTCTGACCTGATCTGCCTCCTCTGCCCGTCCCTCTTCCCCATCCGATCCACTCATTAAATGATCCCCGTCTTGTGGCTGTACTGCATTCCTCTCAGGATCTGCCATAACCCCTTGTCTATCTTGTCTATCCCCCCTCTTGCTGGATTCCTCTATAATATACTCCTCTTCCTCTTCTTCACGATGTGCATGTTCAGGGGTGCTCTCACCGCTGTCATCTTCCCACTGTTTCTTTTGTTGAGGGAATTGACTTTGTTCCTCCTTAGTAGGGGCAGGCTTTAATCTGTTGAAATGAACAACATACTTTTTTCTAGAGTTAGAGCAGTCAACGATACGATAAACACACGGGCTAATCACTTTTGCTACCCTAAATGGCCCCCGCCATGGTCTGTGGAACTTCTTGCTCCTGTTCTTTGGTACAGCCGGACTGTGGAGAAATACCAAATCATTTACACTGTATGACTTTCCGCGCGTGTTTAAATCGTAAACAGCCTTCTGGTGTTGCTGCTTTTTACTTGCATGTTTCAGAACCCATTGATAGCTCTGTTGCAGCCGTTCGATTAATGCGGTACCATACTCGTTCACTGACTGATATTCTGGAGTTGAAATATTGTACAACAGGTCCTCAGGCAACCGAGGGTCACGACCGAACATTAGCTGGAACGGTGTAGTACCTGTGGTTTCATGAGCGCTTGTTCTATACGCAAACAAAAGCGATGGTAAAAAAAGATCCCAGTCACGTTCCTCTTCCAGAACCGTCTTGCTCAACATTTCCAGTAGTGTTTTGTTAAATCGTTCTACCAACCCGTCTGACTGGGGGTGGTAGGGTGTTGCACGTGTTTTCCTCACTCCCAGCAAAATACAGACCTCTTTTACAAGTTTAGACTCAAAGTTCTTCCCCTGGTCGGTATGAATATTGTCAGGTACCCCAAAGCGGCATATGAATTCGTTTACCAGTACCCTAGCAATAGATGTGGCCTCCATATCCCTTAGGGGAAAAGCTTCCTTCCATTTCGTAAAATAGTCGCCTATCACCAGTATATAGCGATGGCCACGAGGGGTCTCAGGGAGGGGGCCCAAAATATCCATTGCCACGCGTTCAAGCGGCCTTTTAGCCAAACACGCTTCCATCGGTGCTCTTCCTTTCGGTGGCGACTTCCTGGAGTTACAGACTGCACATTCGTGACACCACTTCTCAATATCCTTCCTCTGACCTGGCCAGTAGAATCGGGCACGAGCTTTCTCCAGAACTTTACGAGCTCCAAGATGCCCTCCCACATGTGAGTTATGCAGACCTTGTAATACCTCAGAAACTAAATTCGCCGGCAGGACCAACTGCAAATGAGCGTGCAAACCATTACCTTCGACGTCTTTCCACTGTCTATACAACATGCCATCTTCAAGTAGCAAGAAGTTCCTCTGTACCCAAAGCGACTGCAATTTCCAATTAGCTTCAGTAGGACATGAAACAGGTAGCGACCCGGATGCCAGCCATTTAATCACCTCTCCTAAGTTCGGGTCTGCTTCTTGCATTTCTCGAAGCTCTACCTTTGTCCAAACCGGCAATACTTGTACCCCCGTGGACAGACACCCATAGCTAGTTTCCTCCATTTCTTCCGATACGAAGTCCAGACCACACTGTCTGCAGTTGCTATGAGATAGAGCGTCAGCATTACCATGCTGCTTACCAGGTCTGTGGTTGATTGTATACTGAAACTCAGCCAGAGCTTCAAGCCAACGCGCCACCTGGCCCTCGGGTTCCTTGAAAGAATGCAGCCATTTTAGACAATGATGATCTGTACGAAGGTTGAACCGCCTTCCGTACAGATACGGTCTAAAGTGCTGAGCAGCCCACACCACAGCCAACAACTCGCGTCGTGTTGCGCAATACTTCCGTTCCGTTCTGGATAGGACCCTACTTGCGTAGGCAACCACTCGTTCTTTCCCCTCCACGACTTGAGATAACACAGCTCCTATTCCATCCCCGCTAGCATCAGTGTCGAGAACAAACTCCAGGTTAAAATCAGGAAAGATCAGAACGGGAGAAGTCATCAGCTGCTTTTTGAGTTCAAAGAAGGCGTCATTGCAGCTATTGGACCATTCCCATTTTGTCCCACTATTGGACAACGCATGCAATGGAGCAGCGATTTGTGCGAAGTTCTTGATAAACCGTCGATAATAGGAGGCTAATACACAGCTCCCCCTTATCAGGGAGTGGGTCCACACACTCATGTATCGTCGTCCGATTCCAAGTCAGGAAGGAATCAAAACCGACCCTGATAAGATCCAGTGTGTTGCAGACTGGCCAGTACCCAATGACGTTAGAAAACTGAAGTGTTTTCTTGGATTAGCCTCCTATTATCGACGGTTTATCAAGAACTTTGCACAAATCGCTGCTCCATTGCATGCGTTGTCCAATAGTGGGACAAAATGGGAATGGTCCAATAGCTGCAATGACGCCTTCTTTGAACTCAAAAAGCAGCTGATGACTTCTCCCGTTCTGATCTTTCCTGATTTTAACCTGGAGTTTGTTCTCGACACTGATGCTAGCGGGGATGGAATAGGAGCTGTGTTATCTCAAGTCGTGGAGGGGAAAGAACGAGTGGTTGCCTACGCAAGTAGGGTCCTATCCAGAACGGAACGGAAGTATTGCGCAACACGACGCGAGTTGTTGGCTGTGGTGTGGGCTGCTCAGCACTTTAGACCGTATCTGTACGGAAGGCGGTTCAACCTTCGTACAGATCATCATTGTCTAAAATGGCTGCATTCTTTCAAGGAACCCGAGGGCCAGGTGGCGCGTTGGCTTGAAGCTCTGGCTGAGTTTCAGTATACAATCAACCACAGACCTGGTAAGCAGCATGGTAATGCTGACGCTCTATCTCGTAGCAACTGCAGACAGTGTGGTCTGACTTCGTATAGGAAGAAATGGAGGAAACTAGCTATGGGTGTCTGTCCACGGGGGTACAAGTATTGCCGGTTTGGACGAAGGTAGAGCTTCGAGAAATGCAAGAAGCAGACCCGAACTTAGGAGAGGTGATTAAATGGCTGGCATCCGGGTCGCTACCTGTTTCATGTCCTACTGAAGCTAATTGGAAATTGCAGTCGCTTTGGGTACAGAGGAACTTCTTGCTACTTGAAGATGGCATGTTGTATAGACAGTGGAAAGACGTCGAAGGTAATGGTTTGCACGCTCATTTGCAGTTGGTCCTGCCGGCGAATTTAGTTTCTGAGGTATTACAAGGTCTGCATAACTCACATGTGGGAGGGCATCTTGACTGGAAAATTGAAATAGGCCTATATTTAGCCATTACTCAGACCATGCACTGTTATAATGTGAGTGGGCTAAATATAGGCCTATTTCAATTTTCCAGTCAAATTTCTGTCACTTCTGTTTCCGTGCTTTTTACACCAGCATTGGTCAATCCTATATACCAACAACTCTCTCGTTAGAGAATGTTTTTATTTACTTGTTTCATAAGTTTTTGTAGTAGCGCTGCTTCTGCTGGTGGGGGAGGGGGGGGGGGGTGCTGCTTCTGCTGGTGGGGGGCAGTGCTGCTTCTGCTGGTGGTGGGGGTAAGGGGCAGTGCAGCTAGTGGTGGTGGTGGGAGTAGTACTGCTTCTGCTGGTGGGATGGGGGGGGTGGGGGGCAGTGCAGCTAGTGCTGGTGGTGGGAGCAGTATAGTTAGTGCTGGTAGAACGTTTTTATTTACTTGTTTCATAAGTTTTTTTTCTCCTCAGACCGTCATATCAGTATCGTAGTGAATAATCAAACTTTGGAAAGGTTAAGAATTATAGGACAATCCACGTCCACCCCTGACTTTATCTCTTAGTGCAATAAACTAAATAACTAATTAACTTTAATGATAATTATAACTATTTTTATATAGTATACAAATTGTCCTTGTTCTCGAGGGCGGCTGCGTCCTCCCCAGCCTCCTCTCCTGCCAGGTTCTGACCATGTGGTGTGCAAGGGTGACAGTACTTCTGCTGCTGCTTCTGCTGGTGGTAGGAGGCAGCGCAGCTAGTGGTGGTAGTGACGGGGTCAGTGCTGCTGTTTCTGCTGGTGGTGGGGGGTAGGGGGCAGTGCAGCTAGCGCCGGTGGCAGTGTTGCTGCTGCTGGCGGTGGGGGACTTGTAACAGCCTTTTGAGCTAGCAATTACAAGGTTCATGTACAAGGAGTAGTTATATGGGAGAAGGATATGGTTGCAGTAAATTTCATTTCACCTAGTACTCAGCCCTTGCAACTGCAATAAAATTCATACACAGTTGCATGCACAGGCAGGCAGGCCCTAACATGTGGACTACATGTATAGCCTTTGGTACATCAGATAAGGAAGCCTTTTGTACATCAGATTAATATGGCACCCCAATATTCAATAACAGGTCACAAAGGACATGCATGCTTTACATGTGAAGAGAATGGTTTTGTACAGATCCTTCTACTGGTGGTGGGCATAAAAGAGAATCGTTCGCGTTTATATTGACTATGAATCTACTCCAATACAGTTGCGCGCGGCGGTTGTCAAGCACTTCTCTACAACAACAATTATAATAATACATCACGTGCGGTTACGTAGTTACGTAATCGTTCCAATACATTTGTGTGTGTATTTTCTAACATTCTCCCCCCGTTGACAATAAGTCAACTGTGAGAGTGAGAGTCATTAAATCATGAATCTAACTCCTTGATACAGCTTGATATTGCTTGTTGTGCTCTTTTAAATGCGGCTCGTTTTGGACGTTGCACTTTGTCTGTCGTACATGTGTCTTCCACAATTTGTGTTTCTCTTTTTTCATCTGAATCACTATTTTTACCTGAATCTGAACACACTTCCAATGGATAGAGGTGTTGTATTGGGCGTTTAAGAAATGATGTATTCTTTTTGCCACTGTTCACTCTGACTAACGCACCTCTGACTGCTCCATCTGAACCTCGTATCAACTGCTCTACCTTTCCCAATCGCCACAGGGTTCTGGGAAGTTCATGGTCATACACTACAACTATATCACCAATTGCAATCACTTCTTGACCATTAGTTTTGTTAGCATATCGATGGGATTCCCTTAATTCAGTCAAATATTCCCTCCTCCATCTACGCCAAAAATGACTCAGTGTTGCACCAAGATATCTCATTCTTCGTGTCAGACTACATGTAAGCTGTTTTTCTCCATATGTTGGATCAAGGTCTTTAGCACACAATGGGTCTGGCAAACTTAACAACCGATGACCAACTAGTAGATGTGAAGGTGTAAGTGGTTCTTCCATGTCATCACATGACACATAGGAGATAGGACGTGAGTTCAGTGTGATCTCCACTTCAGTGACAACAGTCAAAAGCTCATCATATGAGAGTTTAGATCGTCCAATAGTTCTCTTGAGACAACTCTTCATTGAACGTACCATCCTCTCAAATATTCCTCCCCACCAGGGAGCTCTTTCCAAGTTGAAAACCCACTTTAGGTGAATTTCGGCAAAGAAGTTTTGCAGAACAGGGTCTTTGAGCATTGTTGAGATGACTTTACTTGCAGATTTAAAAGTTTTCCCATTATCTGAAATAATTCGGCAGGGGAAACCTCGTCTTGCTGAGAATCTTCTGAAGCTTCGCAAAAATGCCTCAGTTGTTAGGTTTGGGACAATATCTAGATGCACCGCTCTAGTCACACAGCATGTGTAGAGACATATCCACACTTTGGTGTCTGGGTCATTCACTATGTAAAGAGGCCCTGCAAAGTCCACTCCAGTGTATGCAAATAGTTGAGCTTCTTGGACTCTGAATCCAGGCAATGAAGGAGGTGGTGGAGGCTGAAACGGTTGACTATCAAATCTTCTGCAAATTACACAATGAAACAGCAACTTTTTCACCACTTGCCTTCCCCGAACAATCCAAAACCGTGATCTCAATTCTGTCAATGTATCCTTCATCCCACCATGCAGTACTTTCTCATGGCAACTCTTCACAATTAGAGCTGTTATATGGTGGCTTGCATCCAGGAGAATCGGATACTTGGCAAATTCCGTAATATCTGCTTCACTCAACTGTCCCTTGCACCTCCACAAGCCTTCATTGTCAACAAACATACCAAACTGTTGCTTCCACTGGCTGAACTTGTTTTCTTTAAGTAGGGACTCTTGCAAGATTTTTATCCAGTAGATTTCAGCCCTTGCCAAGTCAAAATCAAAACTCTGACTCTTGTGTTGACAGTCATTCAGAGAAAGCCCATTAGATCTTGCTGAAGCATCATAAACTACCCTCAGCTTTGTGGTTGCCTTGTCCAACCTAATGACAGGATGATGTGGGATGTAATGAACTTTGCCTACCTTGCCAATGTCAGGTTCAGCCACAATTTCAACGATCCCTTTATCTATTTGCTCTCTGATAACAGCATCATATTGCCTGAGAATGTCTGGACTTTGCTGGAGACGTTTCAGTAAACCTCGTAATCTGCTCTGACTCAATTCATAGTTATCAGGTAAGGTGGAATATGATTCTTTCCATGGTAGTTTCACTTTGTATCTGTTGTTACAGAAGGTCAAACCGTCAACAAACTTTTCATACAGTGAAGGTTCACTGCTGTTGATCCCCAAGGACTCCAAATCCCAAAACTTCTTTAGTCTCATATCTAGGTTTGCCTCAGATTCAGTTGTATCAGGGGATGCATCCAGTCGCAGTACATGTGAGGAAACAAGATTTGCAACAGACGGTTCACTTGAGATACCATGTACAGGTCCTGACAGGACCCATCCAAATTTTGTTTCAATCGCCGTTGGTTCATACACCCCTCTCATGACATTCCCAGTTACCACCTCCCAGTAGTGATCAGATCCAATGAGGATATTCACATCAAGATTTTCACCACTGAAGTGTGGATCTGCCAGATCCAATCCAGAGATGTGTGGGAATCGTTCAGCCACGCACATAATTGGCTGCCCGGACAAAGGTTCACAAATTAGAGGTACTGCAAGAAATGCTAACTCCAAACATTCTCCAGTTTTGGTCTTCATAGCAAGCCTCACAACATCACAGTTCTGCCTTTTCTCTTCAACTGAACCAAAAGTTTTGATCAACATTGTTTCTACTTGCTCAGTAGGTAGTGACAGTGCTGTCTTCAGTCGATTTGTTATGTAAGATCTCTGACTACCAGAGTCAAGAATCATCCTGGCTGGTATGACTGGGGATGAACTATCGGGCCGAAGAACACTAGTTGTCGCTGTCTGAAGTAGTACTGGAGTTTTTGCGTCCATGTACAATGTCACAACAGGAGGTTTACTTCCTTTATGTACACGCTGATGATTTACACTTTCATCAGATGCACTTGATGACGAAGATTCTTTCTTTTGGGCAATCCTGGAACAAATGCTAGTGTGATGTCTTCCTGAGCAATTGTAGCACTTCGTGGTGGATTTGCAGTCCCTGCTCATGTGGTGTTTCCTTAGGCACAGAAAACATCTGCCAGTCTTAGTCAGTACTTGCTTCCTGGCATCAGAACCAACCACTGTCTTGCATGAGACTGATGAGTGTGACTGTCCACAGTAAGAACAGCATACGGAAGAAGAATCACCACTAAACAAGGCTGCAGCGGTAGGAAGGTCTTTTGTGCCATGATTCCTGGTAGTAGTGACAAATGTCGCTCCAGCTCTCTCCCTCGCATCAATTTCTTTCTCAATCACTGCCATCACTTCTTCAAAGTTCCACTCACCATCAGTTATCGTTCTGCTTACAATGAGCCGAAGCTCCTGTGGTAACTTGCTCATTAACACAGAAGACAGCAGGCTTCCATACGACTCGGAAGGAATGCCTAATGATTTCAGGCTCCTAATGTGAGATTCAATTTGGTCACGTAGATATCGAAGACTTTTGAAGTTAGAATGAGACGTTACAGCCTCCAAGTTCAATAAAGCATCCATATGTGTGCTGATGATTTGTTGCTTGTTGCCATACCTCTTTTTTAACACAGCTATAGCTTCCTCGTAATTTGCATTTGTGAGTGTCAGACCAGATATAGATTCAGCTGCAGATTGCTCCAACAGCGAGTTCAGGTAGTTGAACTTGTCAATGTTCGTCAATTCAGGATTCAAATGAATAGTTGACTCGAAAGAGTCCCAAAATGTAGTCCATGCGGTTAGATTACCATTGAACTTCTTGATGGAAAGTTTCGGCAGCCTTACTTTTGTTCTAAAATAACTGCTGGACTCTGGCTGCGTTCTCAACGATTCCATGGACAGACTAGGCCTACACAGACCTGAAGGGTTACGAGGAGATTCAGGAAGAACGTCATCTCGAGGCGGAGGAGACTGCACACGGGATTGAATGGTCTTCGTTCTGGGTGAAATGTTTGAACGGATTGAATGATAATCCGTCAAATCAGCAGAAATGCTGCATTTTGACAAAGCAGCATCAATTTCAATTACCGCCAAGCGAATCTTCTCGGCGAATGTGTCCGCTTGGAGTATCTCGTCGTCTAATTCGTCCTCAGTCAGAATCAAACTCAACTCAACAATTTCTGCGTCAAGTGCACGAAGGACGTCTAGCTTTTCAAGAAGCGCCACTTTCAATTGCTGCAATTTCGCCAAATTGCTCTCCAACGACTGGAGTTCGTCATTCGCCTGCGCCAAAAGTCGAGTAGTCGACGAACGGTGCCCTGAACGGACCCGTTTCTTTTGAGAAAAAGTCACCTGATCAGTCATAGTCAATTCCCGGCTCGAAGGACCATAAAAGAGAATCGTTCGCGTTTATATTGACTATGAATCTACTCCAATACAGTTGCGCGCGGCGGTTGTCAAGCACTTCTCTACAACAACAATTATAATAATACATCACGTGCGGTTACGTAGTTACGTAATCGTTCCAATACATTTGTGTGTGTATTTTCTAACAGGGGGGGGGGGGGGGGTTGCTGCTTCTGCTGGTGGTGAGGGTAGGGGCAGTGCAGCTAGTGCTGGTGGCGGGAGTAGTGCTGCTTCTGCTGGTGGGGGGGGGGGGGGTGGCAGTGCTGCTTCTGCTTCTGCTGGTGGTGGGGGCAGTGCAACTAGTGGTGGTAGCGGCAGGGGCAGTGTTGCTGCTGGTGGTGGGGGACAGATCTTGTAACAACCTTTTGAGCTAGCAATTACAAAAGGCATCATTTACTTCACTTAGAAACTCACTATCCCTAAGAATAGCTTTTTCAAGACCACCATTATAGTCCATTAGTGCATGAGATTTGGGTTCATACAAGGAGTAGCTATATGGGAGAAGGATATGATTGCAGTATTTTCATTTCACCTACTCAGCCCTTGCAATTAAATTCATACAGTTGCAGGCAAGCCCTATCATGATGTCACCCCAATATTTAAAAGACAGATCACAAGGAGAAAGGACTACTGTACACACAGTTGGGTCACCATGCATGCTTTACATGTGAAGTGGTACAAGATCCCTTACATACATGCATGCGTGCTGTTTGCATGCACATCTTCCCATAGCTTTTTAATGCTAGTACAATTCAACATGCCCATAGCATACCTTTGGGTGGTAGTGGTAGTTCTGTGACCTCTACGGTACCGCCATCTCTCGGCAGCACGTTTAGCCAATCGGACAGTGGGGTCCTCGTATTTCAATTTTTGTGGGCACGAGACGGTGACACTATGAAATCCAAGAAGGAATACTTCTGTGGAGTATGGAACCGAATTTTCAAATACGAAGACCTAAGTTTAAAAGCGGAGAATGGTTGCTTTGTGTATCTGTTATACTTTTCTGTCATGAGCTAACGGAACAGCTTTAAGGTTTTGACGTTATAGACTGTGGAATTATGTGATGAGGAACTCACCCCGTTGACTTCATGAACATTTGAAAAAAAGGCCCCTACAATTCAATGGAACCGAGGGCTTATTCGGGAAAAATATAGTGATGTGTTTTAAAATGTTGCCAAATGTGCCGCACTAACATTCTGTCATGAGCTAAGTTGTAAAAAACATTTGGTATGCTTTGCCCATACTGTGTATGGAACGATTACGGAAATATGTCGTGATTAAGCAAACCGCGAATTAATGAAGAGCTCCCGTTGACCGCTCATTTCTCGATATGATTACAATCCGCTACACGTGAAAGAAATTGCTAAGAAATTTATATGCATGTTACTACTGGGAACGAGTCATTATCGTGGGGACGGGATGAAATCACGGTGTAATAACGTAGTCTTGCGGATGTTGCTCACGTACTCACGCGCAAACACACGGATGACGATTACGACGGTAATCCTATTCCCGTGAGTAATCGGTCCGAACGCGGGTACGTAAGCCTGATGACAACGTAATCCGTAACGTCAGGGTTACAAATGAATTTACATGACGTTACGGGCCCGCGGCAGGGCAATCGTGCTACATACTGACACTCTATATGCATACCACCACCATTTCTGAAGAAAAAAAAAGTGGTGTACGGGTTGTTGAACCATAAAGGCTTTGAATGATGTAAATTGTTGACCAACCAGCTGTTCCATTTTCATTATTCGGACCATATATTGCAGCATAGCAGCCATCGACATCGACGTCTCCAAATGTGGCAAGTGCACTCTGGTTTCAGCCAAACCTTTAAAGTACGACAGCCTACAGTACATGTATAGAGAATAATCGGGATACGCCTATGCTGTTCTTCGCCCACGTTATATGTAATTCTTGCGTTGAATTAGAATACAAATCACATCCCATAATGATCGATCGATGATCAAAAGCTGTCGATTGTCAAAAGCTGTCGATCAATGTGTGATTGATCGATCGCCATCGATCAATCAGCCATCGATACTCGGTGCATCGTTAGTTGATGCATCGATCATCGATCCACCTATCATCGATGATCAAAAGCTGTCGATCGATGGTCAAAAGCTGTCGATGGTCGAAAGCTGTTGATCGATGATATAAAGCTGTCGATTGATGTCGATCGATGATCAAAGCAGTCGATAAATTTATCACTCATTTATGACTCATTTGGCGTTCCATAGGATTCTGCGAGGAGTTTGCTGTTGACCTTGGACGAATGTGATCTGGATGCTGATCCCAGTGGACGGGTTTCAGGGGTGTAGTTCACAGTTTTCAGATCTGTTGAGCGGGAAGTTGTTCGTGAGCTTTCGTTACTCGAAGCTTAAGCGACTCGAACGCTTTAAACTCTCCACAACAATTATTTACCTCCTACAGTAGTGCTTACAGAGAGACGCAAGCAACAGCAGTGGCACCGCCCACCACAGTAAGTGAAATTCCAGATTCTCTGTTATACAAATAACTAGTGATCCCAGTGGACGAGTGTCAGGGGTGTAATTCAAAGTTTTTAGATCTGTTGCACGGGAAGTTGTTCAAGAGCTTTCGTTACTCGAAGCTTAAGCGACCCGAATGGTTTAACAGGCTTATACATTGCTTTCAAAAGTAAAGCTTGACCGATCCCATTAGCAAAACTTGCCTCTTAATAAGAAAGAAACCAACTTACCAAGTGTAGCTTTTCATTTCTGCGATTTCGCGACTCTAAGAATAGCCCTCAAGCGCAACACGGATAGAAAATTTGAATACCGTAATTCAGCGTACATCAGCCTCGTTTCCAATCCATGTATTTAATATCCCCGGTCTAATACATCACTAAGCATGTTACTATAAATATGCGCTGCGTGGGTACGAGATAAACAATAACCGAATGGGATCGAACAAAGCAAGCAGGAAAGAAGATGGTGGCATACGCTCACGTGGTACATATTTATAGCATGCCATTTCAATGCATGACGCGCGTGACATCAATGCAAATCTATTGGAAGCAAAGGTGGTTTAAAAAGGAGGAGAACGAGGTTTTGGGGAAAGAAAAATCCTATGTAAATGTAACAGAAACCAAAGGAAGTGCTAAATTGTCTCATTTTTCAAACCTTGTTCCCCTACTTTTCCTATATCCCACCAACTTTCTCATTAGAGAACGTTTTCTTTACTTGTACAATTATTAAGCCTCTCATTATACCTAGGGCAGGAAATCCACCTTAACCCTCTCACTGGTACATACCTATACCCCCTCAGGTACATGTCCACAGTTCACTCTCAGTTACCCTCCTCTGGGTGCCTACTCATGTCCTGGAAGCAACATCACCTATACATGTGTCCTTAACTCAAACTTTGCTACTGTGATAACATTGTGGAGTGGATCAGCCTTTCAGTGTCCTGCCACTCAAAACCAGGCAGCTAACCAAATATCACTCACCCAGAAATCTGGTGGATCGGTCATTCTATCTGCTGGTGGATCATGTGGCAGTCTCTCTGTTGTGACAACAGATGTTACCTCTTCATGCTACACATCTGTCCTCACCATTCCTGCTGTTCAGGCTCTGAATGGGACCACTGTTATGTGTACAGATGGTTTTACTCTTGGTGTAGTGGGAAATGATACTGTGAAGATAGCAAGTGAGTGGTGTGTATGTGATTAATAACTTAAAGATCAAGCACACAAATTCAGCCTGTCACTTTCAGATCAGTATACTATACAAATGTACCACTTACAAGCCCCCCCCCCCCTCCCCTCCCTCTGTCCCCAAAGCATAAAACTTCAGCGTGTGTCTCCATAACCATGAACGTTTCTGTGAACTTTTAACCATGTGGAGTACTGTTTTAAATATTTTAAATTTAGCAGTTCAAGTGTTCACTGTTACAGTGATAGGATTGTTTAAAAGGTGCTAATTAAGCATATGCACACTGCAATATTACACACTGTGTAATAGATCAGCACCCAAGTTGGTGGAATAAAAGATCTATCAATAAAAGATCTATCAACAGGGACCATTTCTGCATCTCTGCTGTGTATCATCCATGTGAGAGGTTAAGACTTCCAATGGAATTAGTGAATAGCTGTAGAAATTATGTGCATGCAAGATGTGACCGGAGTGGTCTCTTCCTCTCTCCCTTGTGCTTTGTATCTGCACCGAAGCAGTGTTACAGTATCAGTGCTAAAAATACTTTGTAATGGTTGATTAGCATAGTTGCTAATCAAAAATGGATTTGATTAGCTAAAGGTGTATAGCAAATATAAGCAAAACCAATAATTGATTTAGATTGCACACTTGATAGGTAACCCGCGATGTGGTTATACAAACCCTGCAAGTTACGTGCATATTTTCATTAGAAAAGCTTGTGCATTGCAAATGTTGCTACGCAATATCTAATTTGTATCGAAAATGACAAAAAAACACATCGCTAATAGTGAAGTGATGCTACTTAATTTGAGCACTGAGTATGTGCACATCTAAGGGATGCAGTATGTGCTGACAATCAATCATCCCAGCTCACCTCCACACACCCACATAGTTCTCCTCTCACCAGAGTGGTACAAAGGGCCCCAGAAGCTGCCAGAGTGCATGTGCACTAATAAGAACTGCAGGAGCCACTTGATGAATAAAAGCAAATAGCTACCACCATAACCATTGTGGAGGCAGGGAATGCCAATCCTTGCTATAAAATTTACTGACATTGTGCATTGTTTTCATGCTATTCCTGAGTGGAAGCGTCATCCATATTGCAATGTGGATGATGCATGCTGCAATGTGACAAAATGCTGCACCATTTTATTACATATATCACATTGCATCAAAGGCCACCAGTACCACTGTTGCCTGCAACTACAATGAATATGGTCAAAATAGTACGCCCTTCCATTAAGCTTTAATAGCTCTGTTCTGGTCTGGACGAATCGTCGCATAACCCAGCTGTCGAGACGCCTGAATTATCGCATTGTCAAGCTCCAGGTTTGACACAGCCATCGTACTAATAAATAATTCAAATACTATTATCTCATTATCGTGACGTCACGGAGCACCTGCATTCTGATTGTACGGTTAGAAATGGCCCGGGCATAGAACCAATTTTGTTAGCCAGTTTCCCAGACCACTAGACTACACCAGTACCACTGTTGCCTGCAACTACAATGAATATGGTCAAAATAGTATAGCCCTCACCACTTGTTCGAATCATAAAATCACGACGTTGACTCCGTACTCTACCCACTGCTACATCATTCAAAGTACCATTATAATTCTTAACATTTAATCTGCTTTAATCTGTATGCTAAGATTTCCTCTTTCCTCTTCCCTCTCCCAGTCCAAACCTCTCCTGGTCCTCCTGTTGGCCTGACAGTAAGCAGTACCTCTGTGGACCAGCTAACAGTGACCTGGACCCTTCCCACCACTGGTGGTGTTCCTACCAGCTACAATGTCAGTATCAATGACAGTTCTAACACTCGGGTCCCCATCCCTGCCAATGGAGCACTACAGAACACCTTCACTGGACTGATCAGTGACACACTCTACACTGTCTCAGTGGTGGCCATCAACTGTGCTGGGACCAGCAGTGTGACATCAGCCTCTGGAAGAACAGGTTAGTGTTAAACAAAGAGTTTGATTGTTGGTTAACAGTTCACTTCATATACATGGGCACTGTAAGTAATATGATTCCATCCCTATTTTTGGTATTACGTGTGGGGGCTGTATGTGTATGACCATATTGGCATAATTATGAATGCATTGAAATGTGAATATTTATCTGTTACCAGGTGCCTTAGTGAAAGCGTTTGGTACAGTTCAAAACTATATGTATTTTTTCATCACACAACTCTGTGTGCATACTAAAATTCTTTTGATGGCATTGCAAAAAAAAAAAAAAAGAACATCATTTGTACTAATTTTTAGAGTTTGAATTATTGCAGTTACTGGGCAGTGCAAAAAAATACTTCATTCCTTAACTCAACCTATTAGCAAAACCACGTAGATTGTAGATTGTGCGTATTAATTTATAGATTAATGTTTAAATGATCACGCGTTACCCTTGAGGAACGAACGTTCCCCAAGGGTAACGCATATTGATGGCTTGTAGTTTCATCGTACTACAAGTAAAGAAAAACATTCTCTAACAAGAAAGTTGGTGGGATATAGGAATTGGAGGCAAAGGTGGTGTAAAAAGGAGGGGAACAAGGTTTTGAGAAAAGGGTAAATGAGACAAAAATCCTATATTTAGCACGTGTAAATGTAACAGAAAAGAAATGCTTAATATAGGATTTTCCTCTATTTTTTCATTATCATTTTTTATCGATTATTAATACTGGCAAGTGCCCCCCCCCCCCCCCCCCCCCGCCCCCCTCCTCGCTTCAATTACCGTCACGAGCAGACGCCCGCTTTTGTTTGGGATCACTGTAACGAACGCGGGAGAATTCTAACTCGTCGTCTGCTCTCCTCTTTTGTTTGCACAATTCTAAAAATACGTAAATGTCGCCATGGCGCCATGGGAACGCTTCTATCTAACACTAGGCATTATGTAATGATTACGTATGTCCGTTTCATGTATATCTGATACCTGAAGATGTCCTTCCAGGAGATTCTAAAGCGATTGGTATAATTTGCGCTCTTTAAAACCATTCCTATCCCGAGTTATCTCACCCCGAGATTTAGAAGACGACGACGACGACGTTGATGACGGAGAAGATTTGGCCTGGGGATGAGGTAATACACGAACTTTTTTGTTCTCTTAAAGCAAACAGTTTGAAGACTGGAGTAAAACACTAAAATGACCGTCTTTGCCTTCTGGTTCGATAGCAACAAAGAGCTTCACTATCCGTTTCTCGGTATGCGAGGCGGGTCGCGTTTTTAAAATGATATTCACGACCTGGGTCAATTTCTATATAGGAACTACTATTGTAGTTCCTGATACATGTCTAAGAGTTTACCACCACTTGCAATTGCTAAGCAAAGTTATACCACATCATGCATGTCAGCCATAAACCGGTACTACACTAGCGCTTATTATAACATGCTAGAAACACATAGTTGGGTGCGGAGTAAAGTCTGGTACCTAGATTATTGCCTAGCAACACAGTGTTTACAGTTATGTCACCATTGCAGCTGCTCTTCACGAAAACACGCGCCAAGCCATGCCCAAATCACACATTGTGCATAACTCACCTTTGGGTGGTAGTCTTTTTTTGTGGTAGTGTGTTCTTTTCGCCTCACGCTTCCCTTCCGGACGCTTCTGGTATAGCGCCCTTTTCGCTGAACGCGCAGCAGAAGGGTTTCTCCAATATGCACTCCTTTGGAAACCTGATTGGTCGCTGTATTCCGCTGATACTTTTACTTCTTTGAAGCTCGCATCTCATCGGAATTCTGTTCATAACGCTGCCTCTTAGAAGCTCGCACCGCATCAGAATTTTTTTCAGGATCAGCATTGTACCGAACGCGGGGGACTCTAACTCGTCGTCCTGATTTTGGATGTATTCCTCTCGTCGTCTAGCTCTCCTCTTTTGTTGACGTGAAGGCATTTTGAAAAAAACAACTTCGCTAGCCAAAAGTGGTGAACAAAACTGCAATCATATGAAATCCCACCTAGTACCTGTTTATAACGCTGCACAATTCTAAATATACGTAATGTTGCCATGGGAACGCTTCTATTTTACACTATGCATTACATAATGATTACGTATGTTAGTTTTATGCTTTATTCATACATCTGATACTTGAAGATGGCCTTCCAGGAGATTCTAAAGCGATTGGTAAAATTGGTGCTTTTTGAAACCATTCCTATCCGGAGTTATACCCACCCGAGAATTAGAAGAAGACGACGGCCACGACGACGGAGAAGAATTGGCATGGGGACGAGGTAAAACACGAACTTTTTTGTTCTCTTAAAGCAAACAGTTTGAAGACTGGAATAAAACATTAAAATGACCGTCTTTGCCTTCTGGTTCGATAGCAACAAAGAGCTACACTATCCGTTTCTTAGTACGCGAGTTATACGCGTGTCGCGTTTTTTAATGATATTCACGACCCGGGTCAATTCCTATATAGGAACTACTATCGTAGTTCCCGATAAGTAGAAGATTAATTAACTGGCACGTGATGAACACAACTCTTGACTTTCTCCACCTGTGCTCTTTCTTGATTTTCGACGTTGCATTCGTCGCCGCTTGTCACCGTTATTTAAGCTATTCTCTGTTGAAATCGATAGCGCAGTGATTTACCAGTAGGATTCAAAGCATGCAGCGATGTGCAGGAGGAAGTATATGTCCGTATTTTCAAAGAAAAGAACACTGGACACTACTACTGTGTGACATGCAGTCGGCCAACTGATGGCTTTGTTGTGACTGCATAGTTTGCGGTTAGAAAGTGGATCCCGGTATGCGGCCACAAGGAGGATCCCAATATATGGTCTGATATCAGGAACATGAAACTGATGATTCCACACTCTGAATAAGACACCTTCAGTTTTAATCATTACAATGTGTATTCCAACCATTTTTCAAAACTTGATTATTAGGACCATGGTTACGTTACCCCCGGGGAACATGATGCATGCGCGGGTAGACATTAATCTACCATTGCCCGGCGTTAGGTAAACATAACGTTTTTTGAGCCAATCCCCATGCCCGACAGGTTTGTATTGGCTTTGTCAAACATACTTTCCTGATGTGTTTAGACACGTAACATTAACCGCCCAAAAAATCACTTATGGAGACAACTGCATAAAAATGTATACCTAATGTTTTTTACTATGGCCTACCTAACGTTTTTGGACCTATTTTTTTGTAGTTTTTTCTATCATAAACCTATCACGCTGTCACGTGACCACTGCTGCTTGATGAAGCTTTCTGTTACTAACCACTACTAATACCTAGTTCCTGAGCAAAGGGAGCAATGGTAGTGTACACGTACATAGATGTTATTGGCCCCAAAACAGACCACCAGGATGATGTTAAGAACTGAAGGCCTCCCACTAGCCGGACTGCAGGCTGGGATAAGGCTAAGGTAGTGAGGCATGTTTCATCTTAGTATTGAACAAACTGTAGCAGCGCACACAAATGTAATCCTTCTGCCCTCCTATGGGTGTACTTAGTGTCCTTAGCTACATGTACCTATCTCTCCACAGTGGTCCTCCCTCCTATGGGTGTACTTAGTGTCCTTAGCTACATGTACCTGTCCTTCCACAGTGGTCCTCCCTCCTATGGGTGTACTTAGTGTTCTTAGCTACATGTACCTGTCACTCCACAGTGGTCCTCCCTCCTATGGGTGTACTTAGTGTCCTTAGCTACATGTACCTATCTCTCCACAGTGGTCCTCCCTCCTATGGGTGTACTTAGTGTCCTTAGCTACATGTACCTATCTCTCCACAGTGGTCCTCCCTCCTGTGGGTGTACTTTGTCCTTAGCTACATGTACCTTATCTCTCCACAGTGGTCCTCCCTCCTATGGGTGTACTTAGTGTCCTTAGCTACATGTACCTGTCACTCCACAGTGGTCCTCCCTCCTATGGGTGTACTTAGTGTCCTTAGCTACATGTACCTATCTCTCCACAGTGGTCCTCCCTCCTATGGGTGTACTTAGTGTCCTTAGCTACATGTACCTATCTCTCCACAGTGGTCCTCCCTCCTATGGGTGTACTTAGTGTCCTTAGCTACATGTACCTTATCTCTCCACAGTGGTCCTCCCTCCTATGGGTGCACTTAGTGTCCTTAACTACATGTACTTATCTCTCCACAGTGGTCCTCCCTCCTATTGGTATACTTAGTGTTCTTAGCTACATGTACCTATCTCTCCACAATGGTCCTCCTTCCGATGGGTGTGCTTAGTGTCCTTAGCTACATGTACCTATCTCTCCACAGTGGTCCTCCCTCTTATTTAGTGTCCATAGCTACATGTACCTATCTCTCCACAGTGGCCTTCACTCTTATGGGTGTACAGGTGGTGTCAGTGTTTAACACCAACAACACTGCCCGTTATCTTGAAATATCCTGGATACCTGTGGTAAGAAGAGTTATTGCTGGTTATTAATGGTCACATGTTATTGCTCCATCACCAGGGAGGTAGTGTGACCAGGTACACAGTGAGGGTTGTTAGTGATGGTACCTCTGTTGGTCAAGGCTCCACTACCTGTACCACATCACCATGTCTATATGTCCAACAAGTCTCTGTCTTTGCTACCAACTACACCATCTTTGTGGCTTTTATCAATAGAGATGAAACTGTAGGTCGTGAGGACAGTACTACCATGAATGGTGAGTACCATGTATGGTTAGAACTATATTGGTGTATTACTGGATCATTTGATGTACAACTTTTAACCCATACTGATCAGTATAGTGCGCTTATGTGTCCAGTCTCACTGTTGAAAATTTAATCCCATCCTCATATTTACTTTGTATCAATATGTAGATGTGTGTGGAAGGGATGAGGGTGGGGGGGGGGGAGGGTACATGTTCAGATTGGGGTGCTATAAGCTTTGCCACTGCAATTACCCCTCCCCTTCCCCCTGTCCTTAAGTTATCCATATGGTGCATAAGTTGGGTGGGTGGGGGGGGGGGGGGGGTATATATATTGGGATGGCACTGCCACACACATGTGACTTACCTTGTTGCATATCATTGTACATAAGATCTCATGCACAGGATGTTGTACTGGGTCTGTGAAGCCAATGAGGTGATGTGTTGTGTTAAGCTTATCTCTTCTGCCTTCTTGTAGGTAGGGCCACAACTAACCAAGTCCTGAACATCACCAGTACACAAATCCAAACCAATAATGCAACCATTGGCTGCTCATTCAACCAGTCCTTCTACTGTGTGGTGTGCTGTAGTACTGATCCCTCTGTTCCTCCTGACTCAAGTGTGTACAATGTCTCCTCTACCAGAGGCACAGAGGTGACTGTGTACCTTGGTGACCTCACCAGTGGTCAGATGTACTACTGCAAGGCATCAGCTACCAACACTACCTCTGCTAACTGTGGTGGTCCTGTGGTTGGAGGTGTGAAGGTGTTCTTCAGCTTCATCGCAATACATCAACCACTATCACTACCACCTCAACCATCACCATCATCACCACCACCATCACCACCATCACCATCCACCTCAGGTAAATGTACTCATCAGTGATGTTTCTTCGTGACCATATAAGAATGATAAGTAATGTTATTTGCATAATATATGTCTGATTTCAATAATTTCATTTCTTACATATATTTTATGATGACCACACACACTGAGTAACTTGACTTTCACATGTAATAACCATGTCATACAAGAACACACCGTGCATGACATGTTTATTTCAGTTTCAGTTTCATGTATTGCCTCCATTGGCACCCCTACTGCTGTTGGCATAACATTTGCAGTCACATTTCTCATCTCCTCTTCTCTGGGGGCTTTGGTGGCCACCATCATAATATGTGTTTGCTACATCCCAAGAGCATCCTCTATGACTACTGAAGCCCCTCCGTCCATCCCTACTGCTACCACATATGAGGTGGTGGGCTTTAATCAGAAGCAGACTAATACAATTGAGCTAGAGAGCAATGCTGCTTATGGAACTGCAAGGCAGAAGTGACCTGTTCTAATGAGAACAGATGTAATATATCATAGTGAGATGAGTTGGTACAATGACATTGTAACCTCTCATATGTGACATGTATGTGCATATGTATGTAGTGTGCTTAGCTGGCTATATATCAATGGATCTCTAAAATTCTGACCATGGATATGGCTTACCTTTAAGTGAGGTGTGGATTTCATATCTAGTTTGCTGGGTAGGGGCTGTCTCTGTTGGCAATTGGCTCTTGAAGTAGACTGGTGCAATATCATATGATCCCATTGAGGTAGGAAGATAATTCCACTCTGGAGTTAATTTCAGCATTCATGGCTCAACTGCTGCATGCTATGGTGAATTTAACCTAAATGAAGGACAATATGGCTCTCTGGTTAAGTTAACCTTAACCTGGCTCCACTACCTGATGGTACTTCTGTTGGTCATGGCTCCACTACCTGATGGTACTCTGTTGGTCATGGCTCCACTACCTGATGGTACCTCTGTTGGTCATGGCTCCACTACCTGATGGTACCTCTGTTGGTCATGGCTCCACTACCTGATGGTATCTCTGTTGGTCATGGCTCCACTACCTGATGGTACCTCTGTTGGTCATGGCTCCACTACCTGATGGTACCTCTGTTGGTCATGGCTCCACTACCTGATGGTACCTCTGTTGGTCATGGCTCCACTACCTGATGATACCTGTGTTGGTCATGGCTCCACTACCTGATGGTACCTCTGTTGGTCATGGCTCCACTACCTGATGGTACCTCTGTTGGTCATGGCTCCACTACCTGATGGTACCTCTGTTGGTCAGGGCTCCACTAC
Source organism: Eunapius fragilis (assembly GCA_963681505.1). NCBI lineage: Eukaryota > Metazoa > Porifera > Demospongiae > Spongillida > Spongillidae > Eunapius > Eunapius fragilis. Next base: position 369,044 of record OY811978.1, on the reverse strand, counting down.
CTGATGGTACCTCTGTTGGTCATGGCTCCACTACCTGATGGTACCTCTGTTGGTCATGGCTCCACTACCTGATGGTACCTCTGTTGGTCATAGCTCCACTACCTGATGGTACCTCTGTTGGTCATGGCTCCACTACCTGATGGTACCTCTGTTGGTCATGGCTCCACTACATGATGATACCGGTGTTGGTCAGGGCTCCACTACCTGATGGTACCTCTGTTGGTCATGGCTCCACTACCTGATGGTAACTCTGTTGGTCATGGCTCCACTACCTGATGGTACCTCTGTTGGTCAGGGCTCCACTACCTGATGGTACCTCTGTTGGTCATGGCTCCACTACCTAATGGTACCTCTGTTGGTCTTAGCTCCACTACCTGATGGTACCTCTGTTGGTCATGGCTCCACTACCAGATGGTACCTCAGTTGGTCATAGCTCTATTATTGCTTGCTGCTGTCCTTATTTCATTTGTCTTAGCGTTATCAATTACATGGAAGGTTGACTTGCACCTAGTGAAGGCATATACCATCACTGTGCTCTTTTGTCTGTAAAGATTTGTCGCTTATTTTATGATGCATATTGTTTACATCCTATTAACCATTCATGGCACAGAGGAGTGTCAAGTCCAGGAAACTGAAACTGCTCTCTGGGCTGGGGTGTGTGACTGCACTCGGGGCTGGGGTGTGTGGCTGCTCTCTGGGCTGGGGTGTGTGACTGTTCTCAGGGCTGGGGTGTGTGACTGCTCTCTGGGCTGGGGTGTGTGGCTGTTCTCTGGGCTGGGGTGTGTGGCTGCTCTCTGGGCTGGGGTGTGTGGCTGCTCTCTGGGCTGAGGTGTGTGACTGCTCTCTGGGCTGGGGTGTGTGACTGCTCTCTGGGCTGAGGTGTGTGACTGTTCTCTGGACTGAGGTGTGTGACTGCTCTCAGGGCTGGGGTGTGTGACTGCTCTCTGGGCTGGGGTGTGTGGCTGTTCTCTGGGCTGGGGTGTGTGGCTGTTCTCTGGGCTGAGGTGTGTGGCTGTTCTCTGGGCTGAGGTGTGTGGCTGCTCTCTGGGCTGGGGTATGTGGCTGCTCTCTGGGCTGGGTGTGTGACTGCTCTCTGGGCTGGGGTGTGTGACTGCTCTCTGGGCTGGGGTGTGTGGCTGTTCTCTGGGCTGGGGTGTGTGGCTGTTCTCTGGGCTGGAGTGTGTGGCTGTTCTCTGGGCTGGGGTGTGTGGCTGCTCTCTGGGCTGAGGTGTGTGACTGCTCTCTGGGCTGGGGTGTGTGACTGCTCTCTGGGCTGAGGTGTGTGACTGTTCTCTGGACTGAGGTGTGTGACTGCTCTCAGGGCTGGGATGTGTGACTGCTCTCTGGGCTGAGGTGTGTGACTGTTCTCTGGGCTGGGGTGTGTGGCTGTTCTCTGGGCTGGGGTGTGTGGCTGTTCTCTGGGCTGAGGTGTGTGGCTGCTCTCTGGGCTGGGGTGTGTGGCTGCTCTCTGGGCTGGGGTGTGTGACTGCTCTCTGGGCTGGGGTGTGTGGCTGCTCTCTGGGCTGAGGTGTGTGGCTGCTCTCTGGGCTGGGGTGTGTGGCTGCTCTATGGGCTGAGGTGTGTGACTGCTCTCTGGGCTGAGGTGTGTGGCTGCTCTCTGGGCTGGGGTGTGTGGCTGCTCTCTGGGCTGAGGTGTGTGGCTGCTCTATGGGCTGAGGTGTGTGACTGCTCTCTGGGCTGGGGTGTGTGACTGCTCTCTGGGCTGGGGTGTGTGACTGCTCTCTGGGCTGGGGTGTGTGACTGCTCTCTGGGCTGAGGTGTGTGGCTGCTCTCTGGGCTGGGGTGTGTGGCTGCTCTCTGGGCTGAGGTGTGTGGCTGCTCTCTGGGCTGAGGTGTGTGGCTGCTCTATGGGCTGAGGTGTGTGACTGCTCTCTGGGCTGCGGTGTGTGACTGTTCTCTGGGCTGAGGTGTGTGACTGCTCTCTGGGCTGAGGTGTGTGACTGCTCTCTGGGCTGAGGTGTGTAACTGCTCTCTAGGCTGGGGTGTGTGGCTGCTCTCTGGGCTGGGGTGTGTGGCTGCTCTCTGTGCTGGGGTGTGTGACTGCTCTCTGTGCTGGGGTGTGTGACTGCTCTCTGGGCTGGGGTGTGTGACTGCTCTCTGGGCTGGGGTGTGTGGCTGCTCTCTGTGCTGGGGTGTGTGACTGCTCTCTGGGCTGGGGTGTGTGACTGTTCTCTGGGCTGGGGTGTGTGGCTGCTCTCTGGGCTGGGGTGTGTGACTGCTCTCTGGGCTGGGGTGTGTGACTGTTCTCTGGGCTGGGGTGTGTGGCTGCTCTCTGGGCTGGGGTGTGTGGCTGCTCTCTGGGCTGGGGTGTGTGACTGTTCTCTGGGCTGGGGTGTGTGACTGCTCTCTGGGCTGGGGTGTGTGGCTGCTCTCTGGGCTGGGGTGTGTGACTGCTCTCTGGGCTGGGGTGTGTGGCTGTTCTCTGGGCTGGGGTGTGTGGCTGCTCTCTGGGCTGGGGTGTGTGGCTGCTCTCTGGGCTGAGGTGCGTGGCTGTTCTCTGGGCTGGGGTGTGTGGCTGCTCTCTGGGCTGGGATGTGTGGCTGCTCTCTGGGCTGGGGTGTGTGGCTGCTCTCTGGGCTGAGGTGTGTGGCTGTTCTCTGGGCTGGGGTGTGTGACTGTTCTCTGGGCTGGGGTGTGTGGCTGTTCTCTGGGCTGGGGTGTGTGACTGTTCTCTGGGCTGGGGTGTGTGGCTGCTCTCTGGGCTGGGGTGTGTGGCTGCTCTCTGGGCTGGGGTGTGTGGCTGCTCTCTGGGCTGAGGTGTGTGACTGCTCTCTGGGCTGGGGTGTGTGACTGTTCTCTGGGCTGAGGTGTGTGACTGCTCTCTGGGCTGGGGTGTGTGGCTGCTCTCTGGGCTGGGGTGTGTGACTGCTCTCTGGGCTGAGGTGTGTGACTGTTCTCTGGGCTGGGGTGTGTGACTGCTCTCTAGGCTGGGATGTGTAACTGCTCTCTGGGCTGGGGTGTGTGACTGCTCTCTGGGCTGGGGTGTGTGGCTGCTCTCTGGGCTGGGATGTGTGGCTGCTCTCTGGGCTGGGATGTGTGACTGCTCTCTGGGCTGGGGTGTGTGACTGCTCTCTGGGCTGGGGTGTGTGGCTGTTCTCTGGGCTGGGGTGTGTGACTGCTCTCTGGGCTGGGGTGTGTGTGGTCTCCAGGTAGCAGTTATCCTGCTGCACAAGTGTGGTAGCTTCTGCAAGGATGGTCCTCATAGCAAGGCCTGATGTCTTTTGATGAGTGACTGGTCAAGCAGTGCTTTGCACCATGTTCAGCCATTGAAGTTGGGGGGGAGGGGGGAGGGAAGCCACATTATCATGTTACTTCAGCACGTTTTTTGTGTATTATTTATATCAACAGCATGACTGAACACACTGCCCCTTATGAAGCTAACTTTGGGCATGCATGGTGGGGTGCAAAATTCATGCAGGTATCCACCCCTGTTGTCTTGTACTTCCTGATCTATGCCCCCACTGCCCCTGTGAGGATGGAAGGGGTTAAAGGGTGGTCACGATGATGTCAAAGGCTGTGTGCTTCCCTCTCTCCACTGTGTGGGTGTGGCTTAGGTATGGTGTAAGGCCACTGGCTGACTCCACCCTCACTCCAACATGGGGCATGATGACAGAGCTCCACTAACACGTCTGCAGATGGTTATGGTCAGTGACAGCACCACCAAATATAGTGGTTGCCAAGGCAGTCAAGAGCTGTATCCAGGGCACCATGAAAATGAGGAGTCTCTTGCTGTGTCCATAGTCCCTCACAACCATTGTGCAGTGATTTGCGTATTGATAGGGTCAAGGTGGAGGAGGCCAAGGTTGGGAGATGGTGTTACATGTAGCCAGGAAGGCAACAAGAGGTGGTGTTAGATCTGGGGCTCTGACTGGGAAAGGGAAATTGACCACCTGCATGTCACATTTTCTATAGCACATGTCTATTTCATTTTTCTTTCCCAGTCTGTAAACCTAGTTTCCTTGCTTTTTACACCACTATATGCTACCAACTTTCTCATAGAGAAGTTTTTATCAGTTGTACACGTACGTGTATACCAGACAATTAAACCCTGTGGATTTAGCACAGTGAACACCTCCAGGATGTGGGGTGGGTCAACTGAACACCCCCCTTGTGATATCTCCTCCCCAGACTACTCAATTTGTCTATTGTCCATAAAGAACACCATGATATGGAATGGCAGGTCAAAGGTCACAAACAGGTTATTATAACCATTAATGGTGAGCACATTAATAATGTCTGTACAAGTGTTAGCACACAATCAGTCTTTTCGTTTGTAGCAGAATAGCACCGGTCTTCACACTCACTGTTGGGTACATATGTGTGCAGGTGTGTATGGTATTAAACCTTCAGACATCACATTAAGGTTGTTAGCAACCTCTAGTAAACTGGATGTGGTGTGTGAATTGTACGTGTAGGCGGAGGCTGCCAGTACTTTAACCCTGATGATGGTAAGGTTGTTGTTGCATACAAGAGGAAGCTAACAGCTGGCTTTGTCTACCTTCTGCCATCAAGACTGAGTTGGCAGAAAGCAGTGACAGCCAATGAATAGACAGACTGCATTTTTAATTTGCCCTCACTGCTTGAGAGAAGACTGATGAGGTCAGTGAGACAAGGAAGTTATGTACACTGCAGGGGTATACAAGGCAGTAGAGCATAGGCTGAGGACACCTTAGTCCACCTTGCTTGCACAACTCCCCACCCTCCTCATGTAACCTAGAGTGCTTCCTTCAGAGACAGACTTCATTGCCTCTAAACCTCTAAACCTCTGCACACATGCAGTCCTTCTACACATGTTCATACACTTAAGCTATCTGTGGGAGCCCCCAGGACCCAAAGCAAGGAGTAGCAAAACATATAATACTATGTTTAATTTCTAACTTGGGGGGGGGGGGGGGGGGGGGGGAGGCACAAAAATAATCCACCCCAGTGGTCTTGGGCTTCCTGATCTCTGGCCCCGCCCACCCACCCAGACAGTGTTGGGGGTGGGGTCAAATAATATCAAAGGCTTAGCACATGGCATAAAAAATGCTAGTGACACACTCTACATTGCTTTTAAAGTCAGGCATAATGCCAGCAATATAAAAGGATATATTTCCCTCACCTCAATCAATGGCCTTGAGGCTTGAGGAAGAGTAAGACATTGTCTTTCAGACAAGCAAATTATGACCATGCATTTACATATAATTATCATGGATAGAACAGAATGTCCCACATATCACGTGTGTCCTTCTTTTACCACTTCAGCATTCCAGCACTAAACTTGCGTGGAGAATTAGAAGTGATAATGGAAAACCGCTTTGTCAAAACAGCACATTTTTTTCTTACATCAACATTAGGGACTGCACCACAAGGCACTCGATGGAATCAGGATGTGCGTCACGCCCAAGATCCAACCGTCAAGTATTCAACCTTCTCATCCCCAGACATGCGGCTACTATTTATCGTTCTATTGCTTCAACTTTGCCAAGCGAGCGGTGGTGAGCGGCCAATATTTCATGATGCCATCCATATTCATTTATTTTTTGAGTATATATTAACGTTGTTTGGCATATGCATAGCTTGTGAGCGGGTGGATCAAACGTCATGCATGACCATTAGGCATAACCATTGAAGGTCAGAGTCAGCTATAAGGATAGCTATGTAAAGGGCTTGTGGAGCGGAGTCTCTGAGTTTCGTGGTTAGGTATGTTTGTGTGTACGTGCCCATACGTACTACTACTACATACATGAATGTTGTGAACACAGCAACAATCTGTATATTACAATTTACATAGTTTCTAATTCACTTCATTCAACCGCGGGCAGAAAGTACATACTATCTATTACATAATTAGCACACAATATGACATTTTACGTTACCCTTACAAAGCTTTATTTGAACGAAACCATTTCTACAGCCTTATTATGACATGTGCTTTTCAAAACGGTACCAATATTGCAAGTAACTATAATTTTAGCCATAGTGGGCTGTTTTTTATTATATAAGTATATATTCCCACGAATAAGGTAGTATCATGCTCTGCATGTAAGTACATATGATATGATGTCCATCTGCCCAGATGTACTGAGGGTTGAGTGTAATACTGCTGGCTTATGGCATGTTGTTTTTATTAGGAGAGTTTTTTTATTTTTAAACAATACAAAAGTAGTAAAATTAAAGTTGAATCCCAGACGTTGAGCAGCCTATATGGCCATCTAATTTTGACTTTGGTTATGGCCGATACCAGAGTCATCCTTAACAGGTCCTACTGCTCATCCAACCTAAGCCTCCCAGATGACGATGTGTTATAAGTCGGTTCAGTAACTTATTAGGTGTTGCAGTTATTATGTGTTGCACTCCATAACTTAAAAGTCTACAGTGGTGACATGCAGGGTTGGAAGGTAATGGTGGTGTAACAATGCAGTGAAACACGGTTTGTGAATATTGATATGATGTACTATTTGGACATGTTGCATGGAGATATGACAGAGCTCCACACTCTAACTACGTCCACCATGTCTAATGACACTGTGGGGTTTTCTATTATACATTTTAAATTGATACTACAAAAATAGGATTATGCAATTAATAATTCAAGAGAGTGCTACTAACTGAGCCCTCAACTGACTAAGGCCCCAAGGCCTTGGATGATGGTCTACTGTGGACATACCTTCCCCTCAGGTACCTGTCCGCAGTTCACCTCTGTCAGTGCCTACTCATGTCCTGGAAGCACCATCATCTACACCTGTGCTATCAACACAAACACTTTGACTGTGATCACAACGTGGAGTGGATCAGCATTTCAATGTCCTGGTACTAATAACCAGACATCACTGCTCCAGAGATCAGGTGGAACACTTCAACCATTCACCCCAGTACCATGTGGAAATATCTCTGCTGTGACAACAGATGTTACCTCTTCATGCTACACATCTGTCCTCATCATTCCTGGTGTTCAGGTTCTGAATGGGACCAACGTTATGTGTACAGATGGTATTACTGGAGCTGTAGTGGGAAGTGATACACTGAAGATAACAAGTGAGTGGTGTATGTATGTGCAATCATTTAGTACGTGAAGATTTCCAATTAGCATTTTGGCATATCTCTCACCATTAGAGTCCAAATCCTAGCAAACTGATAGTTGCATCTTTTAGTAAATCTTTTCTTCCTCCCTCCCCCCCCCCCCCCCCCCCCCCCCCCCTTTCCTCATTCCTCCTCCCCAGCCTCCCCTGGTACTCCTGTTGGCCTGACAGTAAGCAGTACCTCTGTGGACCAGCTAACAGTGACCTGGACCCCTCCCACCACTGGTGGTGTCCCTATCAGCTACAATGTCAGTATCAATGACAGTTCTAACACTCTGGTCCCCATCCCTGCCAATGGAGCACTACAGAACACCTTCACTGGACTGATCAGTAACACACTCTACACTGTCTCAGTGGTGGCCATCAACACATATAATGTGACCAGCAGTGTGATGTCAGCCTCTGGAAGAACATGTAAGTGTCCTCCATACATTGGTAGGTCCCCCATACAGTGGTAGGTCCTCCATACATTGGTAGGTCCTCCATACATTGGTAGGTCCTCCATACATTGGTAGGTCCTCCATACATTGGTAGTCCTCCATACATTGGTAGGTCCCCCATACATTGGTAGGTCCTCCATACATTGGTAGGTCCTCCATACATTGGTAGGTCCTCCATACATTGGTAGTCCTCCATACATTGGTAGGTCCTCCATACATTGGTAGTCCTCCATACATTGGTAGGTCCTCCATACATTGGTAGTCCTCCATACATTGGTAGGTCCCCCATACATTGGTAGGTCCTCCATACATTGGTAGGTCCTCCATACATTGGTAGGTCCTCCCCTCCATACATTGGTAGGTCCTCCCCTCCATACATTGGTAGGTCCTCCATACATTGGTAGGTCCTCAATACATTGGTAGCTCCTCCATACATTGGTAGGTCCCCCATACTTTATGTCTAGAGATGACCACACCCCTTTCACCACATAGTGGTACTTCTCCCTCTTAAGGGTGTACAGGTGGTATCTGTCTTTAACCCCAACAACACTGCCCGCCATCTTGAGATATCCTGGATACCTGTGGTAAGAAGAGTTATTACTGGTTCTTAATAGTTACATGTTATTGCTCCATCACCAGGGAGGTAGTGTGACCATGTACACAGTGAGGGTTGTTCGTGATGGTGCCTTTGTTGGTCAAGGCTCCACTACCTGTACCACATCACCATGTCTATATGTCCAACAAGTCTATGTCTTTGCTACCAACTACACCATCTTTGTGGCTTCCATAAATGGAGATGGAGCTGTGGGTCCTGAGAACAGCACTACCATATATGGTGAGTACTACATACTACCATATAAAGTGAGTACCACATAGTACCATATATGATGAGTACCACATAGTACCATATATGGTGAGTACCACATAGTACCATATATGGTGAGTACCACATACTACCATATATGGTGAGTACCACATACTACCATATATGGTGAGTACCACATACTACCATATATGGTGAGTACCACATACTACCATATATGGTGAGTACCACATACTACCATATATGGTGAGTACCACATACTACCATATATGGTGAGTACCATATAAGGTGAGTACCTCATACTACCATATATGGTGAGTACCACATACTACCATGTATGGTGAGTACCACATACTGCCATGTATGGTGAGTACTACATACTACCATATATGGTGAGTACTACATAGTACCATATATGGTGAGTACCACATACTACCATGTATGGTGAGTACCACATACTACCATATATGGTGAGTACCACATAACACTATCGTATATGGTGAGTACCACATGCTACCATATATGGTGAGTACCACATACTACTATCATTTATGCTATGATGATCTATTTATGAATGCACAGATTGCCTGTCTATCCATCTGTGTTTGTTTTTTTGAGAGTTTGGCCAGACTGTTTTGGGCATTAGTGGCCTCTTTCAATTCCTTTCTACGATGCGCAGACAATGATGGGGTTACTTTTAGGAATTTCACACCTTTTTCTCTCTGTGTTCCTGTTCCTGCTGTTAAATTGTGCACATTCAACTTTCAATAACAAGCAATGCTTGTAACAACTTTACCGAATTGTTGTGTCAGTGGAACTATTTTTTTTACATCAATTTGAATTGTATTATAATGGAGGACTCGAATGGTTATGTGCTGTAGTTAGAAAGTGGCTGCAACTTTTCCCTTCGTGTAAATTATAGAAACGAATGCACTGTACATGTTGTGTGTGATCATATAATCACTTGACTCAAATTGATGTGTTTACGTAATCAACAAGTAATTAGGTGCTAGTGCCATATACGGTAAGTATTGGAAAGTCATTTATTCATGTGTAAATTCTTTTTTATTCAACACAGTTGCTTAAGTATAGATATGTATACGTGCAAGTTGTGCGTGTTTTGAGTTTTGTATTAATTCAATATGATACATGTGTGTAATGAGTACTACGAGGTAAATTAAATGTATACTTTATAATATAACCAGTAGTATTATGAACAGATTATGAAGTAAAGTGTAGAGATCAAATTTTCCTTGCGCTGTTTTCTGTACATGGAAACAAGCAGTCATTGATTTGAGCTTATTGGATGAAGGTTAATACAATCGCTGATTCATACATGTTGTGTGCTTTTTGTTAGTATTGCCATACACTTTGTGATTGTTTCAATAAAGGAAGGAAGCTTGTTTTTTCATGAATGGAAAGTTGTGGCCAGCTGTACAGAGAGTTTGCACACTCTTCAATAGAATGCATGCTGAAAACACTCAAATACCGTAGAACTGTTATTTTTAAAATTCAAAATCAATACAAAGTCATTCATGCAGTTACTGTTCTATTTAACTGCTGTGTCCTGCAGTAAATTACTGTATTTTGATGAAGGTCATTTGCCCATTAAACGGCAGAGTTGATACGGGCATTAAAATTTTAATTACCCGGTGATACTGGTGTAAAAGAATCGCCACCAGAACATCACTTCCTAGTTCTAACGCTAAAAGATTTGTCACTATATAAATGCGTGGATAGTCTGTCTATACATATCACTATACATACTTGTGTACATGCATAGATAATTATCTTTGGTACATTTTAAACATGATACTATGCAGAGCTGCAACAGGCCTATGACCACACAGTCTCCAGTGACTGCTGATACCTGCACTGCCAGCTGGTACATACATCTGCCCCCCCTCCCCCTCCCACCCCAGCCAAAAACAATTCCCTTCCCCTCCCAACATATTGCTCACTATGTGATGAGGGGAATGATGGCTTGTATTTTTTATAGCTTCATTAGATGGTCAATCTGTTAGTGTCTTGTGAAGGTACTGATTTATTGATTGACTGGTCATTTATGTAAGCTAAGTACGTGCAGATCAACACGTTGGGCATAATACGACATTATTACAATTATGCAATTGATGTTTTAGCGTGAGAGAATAAGTTATTGTACTAGTTAGAAATCTGTTCTACTCTGATGGAAAAAATGAGGGGGGCTGATATCTCTGGGAGCTGGTATGGCAGTAGCAGTGGTACCACTTGCCCACATACCAAATGGCTTTGGGTCCAAATGCTTCTAGTTTTGTTCATTCTATTAACTGTGCAAAGAATCATAAGTATTTGGTGTGTACAGTGGTTTTGAAATGATGTGATGTGTTAAGATAATCTCTTCTGTCTATGTGTAGGTGTGGCCACAATCAACCAAGTCCTGTACATCACCAGTACACAAATCCAAACCAATAATGCAACCATTGGCTGCTCATTCAACCAGTCCTTCTACTGTGTGGTGTGCTGTAGTACTGATCCCTCTGTTACAGCTGGTTCAGTTGGGTACCTGTCCTCTACCAATGGATCAAGTGTCAGTGTCATTCTGTCAAACCTTGGTAGCAATCAGACATACTACTGCAAGGCATCAGCTACCAACACTACCTCTGCTAACTGTGGTGGTCCTGTGGTTGGAGGTCTGAATGTGTTCTTCAGCTTCATCACAACACCTCAACCATCACCACAATCACCACCATCACCATCCACCTCAGGTAAATGTGCACTCATTGATGCAGGAACTAGGGGAAGGTATGAATAATTGATGAGAGCAGAAGCACATGTGTACCTCACTACACACACAAATTATGCACATGGAGTAGCAATGAGCAGAGGTGGATTTAGAGGGGGAGGGTCTGGGGGGAGGGGGTCCGGACCCCCTTCCCCCCCCCCCCCCCCCCCCCCTTATGTATGAACAATGATGTAATGCAATCAATGTGGCTAAGTCGCTTTCTGTTAGTAGTTTTAATTTGCAGGCTGGCACATAGAATGATGAATAGAGATAGTATGGATGTTCTGTGCATTTTCAGTTTAATTCTAGACATATTATGAGATATGGATACTTCTGTTACTGAGTATATGAGACCTTACTGCACGTTCTATGTATGTAATACCCACGTCATACAGGAACTCACTATTATGTGCATAATTGATGCTGACATGCTTTCTCAGTTTCAATTAGTGCCTCCATTGGCACCCCTACCGTCGTTGGGATAACATTTGCAGTCACATTTCTCATCTCCTCTTCTCTGGGGGCTTTGGTGGCCACCATCATAATATGTGTTTGCTACATGCCAAGAGTATCCTCTATGACTACTGAAGCCCCTCCTTCCATCCCTACTGCTAGCACTTATGAGGTGGTAGGCTTTAATCAGAAGCCAACCAATACAATTGAGCTAGAGAGCAATGCTGCTTATGGAACTGCAAGGCAGAAGTGACCTGCCCTATAACAGACTGGATGTAGAATGGAATAGTGATATGAATTCATTGTAGCCTGCATTTATGCAGGTATATAGGAACAAACCAGTTGACTGTGGATGACCTGGGGGTGGAGCATAATATTTGATTGGTGATAATTACTTGCTGAGATCAGGTACAATATGAGGTATTATTGCCATAGCCTTAAGTCTGGTTCTATGGTTTTAACTGGACTACTTTTTCAAACCACCGCATGCATGACAGTTTGAGTAACCTGATTCATTTAACTAACAAACAAAATCCACTGAATTTGAATACTAATGAACAACTTGAATGCAGTAAACAGGTTGTGGTATGTAATTTATAATGAAACAAAAGCAGTCACAAAAGGGTTCATGCAGCAAGAACACTGCTCGTTGGTAAGGAAGTACAATGGTGAATGAACGCACAAAGGAACAGTTCATGGATGCAGAGTGTTAAATAGCTGGTGCATACCAATCTACAGCTGTATCAATTATTGTAGCTAGTTTAAGTAAGCTGTTTATAATTTACACAAGGTAAGAGTGTATAAAGATGGTATCAAACGACTGTATTTTTGAAAGCCAACAACATAACATTCAAGCAGAAAAACATGATTTTGTGCATTTAGATTAATAATAATATACACTTGCGCAGAGGATGGCATCATAAACCTACATCCATCAAATATTGTGAGTTGTAGTCCAATGAAAATTTTGAAGTGCTTTGGCAGCATGCAATTGGCCAAGCATCATCCAAGCCTTTTTCCCAGTGTAATGATCATGCAAAGGTTGTTTGTAAGGCTATTTCGCTTGCTAGGGAAGGCTTGTTTGGTAAAGCATGTCAGGTTCTAACATCTTCTGGAGTTGCACCCAACAATGGGACAACTTGGAAGCTGTTGCAGGCCAAGCACCCTGAGGGACCTCTTCCAATGCTGCCACCTGTCCCCACTCTGGCAGGGGCTATTCTCCCTCCTGATTTTAATATCTTGACCATTCCTAAGTCTTTCCCTAAGGCTACAGCTTGTGGACCATCTGGCCTTTGTATTCAGCATTTGTTGAATGCTGCTGAGGTGCCTGTACCACCCCCCATTGGTGCTTTATTGAGAGATGTGGTTAATCTTCTAGCTTCAGGAAAGGTACCAGTTTCAGTTTCCAAGTTTTTGGCAGGAGGAAGTCTCACTGCTCTTGATAAGAACAAACCTAACGGTCTTCCTGATATTCGTCCTATTGCAGTGGGAGAAGCTTTATGCCGCTTGGTTGGGAAGTGTTTATGTGCAGTTACAAAGGAAAAGGCCAGTGAGTATTTTGCCACACTCCAAATGGGAGTAGTGTGTCCATCAGGAGGTGAGAAAATCAAGGCACTCTGTGGTAGGTCATTGGATGGATGAAGATTTTGCCATAATGAAAATCAATATGCGCAATGCATTTAATTTGGTATCGCGTCAGGCCCTCTTAGATGAATGTAGTGCCCACTTCCCTGAATTGCTTCCCTGGGCCTTGTGGTGTTATGGTCAGCACCCTACTTTGTGGCATCCCATGGGTATCATCAGCTCAGAAACTGGTGTCCAGCAGGGTGACCCACTAGGCCCCATGTTCTTCTGCCTTGTGTTGCACAAGCTGGTCACTGCCATCACTACTGATAATGACTGCTCCAGTTTGCTATTCCACAGATGGTACATTGATGATGGTGTGGTTGCAGGGCCTAAGCCTGCTTTAGCTAAGGTATTTTCTATCATCCAGGAGCTCGGTCCTCCACTTGGTCTTTTTATCAATGCTGGAAAATGTGGGTTGTTTAGCTTGGGTGATCTCAACTCATTTTCACCTCTGATGAAAAAGTCTGGAGCTCCAATTGGAGATATAATCTTTGTGCCAAGTTTTTTGCACACAAACGTGCAGATGCTTCCAAGTTGCTTGAACAGTTGGAGGATGTGGGTGCTGTTGATCCACAGCTCAGGTGGCTCTGCTCCTGCTTAGGCAATGAGGTGGCTTCTGCAAGTTGGTGCACCTTGCTAGATCTACCCCCCAGCCGTAATCGGTGAGGATTTGCAATTCTTTGATGATGATGTCTGTTGCTGTTTTTCTGCATGCACCGCGATAGACACACCCAATGTTGCATGGCAACATCTGTCTGGCAAAATTGAAGATCATGGTTTAAGTGTGTTACTTGATAAGGTCTCCTTGCCTGACAAAGCACGTCTGCCTTCCATTTCTTCGCCATATGCAGCTGCTTGGCTCTCTGTGATTCCTTCCCTCAGGCTCAATCTCCATCTTGAACCTGCTGAGTTTCAGATTGCTGTAAAGTGGTGGTTGGGCATTGCTGTTACTGATACTCCTGTTTGCTCCTTTTGCCCATCCCATGCTTTGGACCCTTTAGGCCACCATGCCATAACATGCAAGCACGGAGGAAATGCGGTGTCGCGACACAACATGCTTAGGGATGTCCTCTTAGAATCTTGCCGACGGGCCTGTTTGGGTCCTCAAGTTGAAGCAGGAAGTGGTTTGGGGCAACACAGCCAGCAGACATCCTTATCCCCCATTGGGGTTTGGGCAAACCAGCAGTTTTAGATCTGACTGTCACATATATGCTAAATTCAAGTACGTTATTGGAAGTGGGTGTGACAAGTGGATCTGCAGCTCTGGCAGCTGAGGTGCACAAGCACAATGCTAATGATGCCAAGTGCTCAGAGCTAGGCTGGACATGTATCCCCATAACAGTGGAGACTTATGGGTGCTGGGGTGCAGAAGCCATGCAGACTTTATCTGGCCTTGCCTCTCGCCTAGCCACCAGGGGAAATTGCTCCAAGTCCCATGCTACCTGTCTATTGTATGGCAGGCTTAGCCTGACTTTGATGCGAGCCAACGCACAGGCACTCCTGTCTTGAGCAGGATCATCTGTGGAAGGTCCATAGAACTTATTGTATATTAGTCCTTTTGTTTATAATGTATATGCATAATTTATACCAATATTATTAATAAAAATATTATTTAGAATCAAACATACACTGATCACAAAGAATAAAGTTAAACACCTAGCCTACCTACAAAAGTGTCAATTAACTATCTCTCGCCCCATAATGGACCTAGCCACTGACCTAACCAGAGAGATGCTGAGGTGACCATAAATGTCTCTGACAACCGTAGACTTCGATCGACCCTGATGCAGGGCCAGCAAAGTGGCCAAGCGAGAAAAAATGTCTTGTGCCTCTCTTCCCCAATTGCCAAATATTTCCACTGCAAGAGGAATGCACGACCAACCAAGTGCTTGGCACCTAGCATCATTAGCTGCATGCTTCCTTGTCTCAGCAGCCAAGGCTGCTGCTCCTTCATTGATGCCGGCCTCATTCAGGGTGACCGGGGTAAGAGGAGAGGTAACAGTGACGTCAAAGGCAGCTGGCTTAGCCCTATCCCATCCATCAACCAGCACATCAGCAGGTCGTGTGTAATTGTGTGTTCCCAAGAGCCCTCTACCAACCTCAATTCGTACAGATAAGTGGGCACGACGGCAAAAGTCAGCAATGATGTTTCGCAGGCGGTTGTGTCTAATGACCACATCACCCCCATGTCTGCACGAAACCGCATGATGGCCAAGTGGGTCCAAAGCAATGTCTGGACAGAAAGGGCAAGAGGATCTAGCAGTAGAGTTCATGCCAAGCCACCATTTCACTGCTGTATGGAATTCAGAAGAGTCAAGATGCAATCCAAGGCCAACAGAAGGAACAACTGACAAACAAGAGCTAGCATGAGCAGCAGAAGAAGAAAGAAGACGTACTTGAACCTAAGTTCATCCCTCTCTCTTCATCCTCCCTCCTTTCCCCTCTCTCTCCATCCTCTCTCCCTCCCCCTTAGAATCAAAATAAAATGATTTCACGATATGGCATAAATCCTATATGGAACCTACTAACGTTAGCTACATGTACCTATCTCTCCACAGTGGTCCTCCCTCCTATGGGTGTACTTAGTGTCCTTAGCTACATGTACCTATCTCTCCACAGTGGTCCTCCCTCCTATGGGTGTACTTAGTGTCCTTAGCTACATGTACCTATCTCTCCACAGTGGTCCTCCCTCCTATGGTGTACTTAGTGTCCTTAGCTACATGTACCTATCTCTCCACAGTGGTCCTCCCTCCTATGCACCTTAACCATCATCATCACCATCACCATCACCAACCACCTCAGATAAACACTCATTGCTTCTTTGTGTGCATCAAACAATGAGTAGAGATACTATTGACATTATGTGCATAATAAACACATTTTCAGTTTCAATAACTCCATTTCATTTCTAATATAGTCCAAAATATATCTTATTAGGACTAGGCACGCTGAGTAACTTTACTTTCACTTTGTGTGTAACATGCTTGTTTGTTTACAAGGTACAACATATCTGACTGAGGACCGCCTAAAGGGGTGGAGATGTTGATGTGTGATTTCATATCGTGGAGTTTCTATTGATACCAAAGTAAATGAAAATGGATTGTTCATCATTTAACAATTCCATTTCTGTCGAGCCATGAATAGCAAGAAAACTGAAACAAACTCCAAACTGGTGGCATCCCTCAATGGGTCCATGTTGAATGGGACCATGTTGGTTATACCTCAATGGGACCATGTTGGTTATACCTCAATGGGACCATGTTGGTTATACCTCAATGGGAACATGTTGTACCTCAATGGGACCATGTTGGTTATACCTCAATGGGACCATGTTGGTTATACCTCAATGGGACCATGTTGGTTATACCTCAATGGGACCATGTTGGTTATACCTCAATGGGACCATGTTGGTTATACCTCAATGGGACCATGTTGGTTATACCTCAATGGGACCATGTTGGCTATACCTCAATGGGACCATGTTGGTAATACCTCAATGGGACCATGTTGGTTATACCTCAATGGGACCATGTTGGTTATACCTCAATGGGAACATGTTGGTTATACCTCAATGGGACCATGTTGGTAATACCTCAATGGGACCATGTTGGTTATACCTCAATGGGACCATGTTGGTAATACCTCAATGGGACCATGTTGGTTATACCTCAATGGGAACATGTTGGTTATACCTCAATGGGACCATGATGTTGCACCTTACATGTATCTCCTACTTTAAGGAACCACAGATTCTATCTTCCTAATTGTACATTAAGTAACAAATATTGCATATTAGAAAATAAATGAATACATGTACATTACAACTTAACACCTTTTATTTCTTTGATGGGTAGGTATCTACCCAGGATGGCCCTTAAGATGGCACGGACAAGGGTAAAGTTTAGCCTGCCATTTTTGAGACTAAGGCTTAATAATATATTTTGCTTCAATCACATACCATATATGGTGAGTACCATTAACTACCATTATGGGGCAATGGCTTGGTTCTCCTGATGCCATTTTGCAGGTGATTTTAGCCCTTGTTGGAAGAAAGAGCCCTTCACTTGTTCACTTGGACTCCACCCACTACCTATTTAACCCTCTGTTCCTGTTCCCCTCCTCTATGAAGCCACACCTGTCCTCACTTATAGCCACCAAGAAGGCTACAGCTGTTTCTGCAGCCATTGAGAAGGTTGGATACTCTGGGAGTGTCCTCAGCTTCCAAGTCTAGGCTATAGTAATAATACATGCAGACAGACTTGTCATCTGATGTATAGACATTAGTTTGTATCTAATACTATAATTTCCATCGTACGTACGTACGTCCGCGTAACTCATTTATATACTCGGCCTAGCGCCTATTGGTTGCTAGGTATGTACGCGTACCTAGCTACCAATAGGAACGACCACCTCCCACACAAAAGGCGGTCGCAATGACAGCTGATTTCCACTTCACATTTAATATCTAAATTTTTTCAATATTGAATTCAAAGTCGGGGGAGGGGGGGGGGGGGGGGGGGGGGGGGAGGGGGAACTACATAAGTGCCGAAAGAATAAATGCAACGCTATTGTGGTTCACTCTCAAGTCTCATCGTACAGGCCGAGAACATGTAGTTACTATCTGCAATTGCGCGGGCATGTTATAGAGGTTGCGTAGTAACCGTTGTTAGAACAGGTGATAGATTATATATGCAACATTTGGTAAAACAGCCGGTAAAAAAAAGAGGAGCTAGGAGGTAGACCAACTGTTCATCTGGCAAATGAATAGCGAGACGAATAACAGCGAGACGAATAATCAACCCGTGATTTTTCACGGGGACACGCTAAACGTACGTACGTACGTCCGCGTAACTCATTTATATACTCGGTCTAGCATCTATTGGTTGCTAGGTATGTACGCGTACCTAGCAACCAATAGGAACGACCACCTCCCACACAAAAGTACATAGCAACGCGTACTTAGCGACCATGCTTGCCATAAAACCTACATGCCTGTACAGGCCATCACAATTAAAGCAACGCTATTGTGGTGGTTCACTCTCAAGTCTCATCGTACAGGCCGAAAACATGTAGTTACTAATAATTCCATGAATTGTGCGGGCATGTTATAGAGGTTGCGTAGTAACCGTATGTTACAACAGGTGATAGATTATATATGCAACATTGGGTAAAACAGTAAAAAAAGAGGAGCTAGGAGGTAGACCAACTGTTCATCTGGCAAATGAATAGCGAGACAAATAACAGCGAGACGAAAATCAGCCCGTGATTTTTCACGGGGACACGCTAGTTTGTTTTAGACATAGCGGAACTAATTCGCGCAGTCTGATTGGTCAATTGCAGGTATCTAAACGCAGTAGAAACCTAGAGAGGGACTCTAAGTGCCAGTGGGGGGGGGGGGGGGGGGGGGGGGGGGGGGGGGGGGATTCTAAGTGCCAGAGCCACTTAGAATCCCTCCCGCTGGCACTTTTAAAAAATTTTCAATACTCCTTTTTAAATATTAAATAAACATGAGTTGCGTACATGATATATTGAAGTGTTAGCTCAGTGCTTATTGATCCTCTGAGCATTACTAGTACATGTTGGTCCATGCTGTATATTAAAAGTTACGTTTGCACAAGAGTGGAAATTATACATTCCAGGTACGACGTTCTTCATTGCATTTGGAGGCTCTATATATATATATATGCCAGCATGTTTTGATACCATCGGCAAAGGCATGGACACGGTACCCACTCGTTTTGATGCATTGCAATTCAAAATATCTGAGATACTCTCACGCTGAAAATCAGCGGTTCTTTTATAAGAGCGAATACAGTCGATACTGCGATGCCCCGTTCGTTCCATAACCAACTGCTCGTCAACTCCTGACTGGCTCTCAATGAATGATTGGTTTTAAACCCACTGATTCCCGCAGCGTTGCACATGCGAGCTATTGTGCTTTGAAGTGTGTTATTCCATTTCTTTTTGTATACCTTCAAACGGTTGCTATATATAGGTTAGACACTGAAACCGAGGGATCTACGTGATTTAGAATCCCCGAGGGCCCTGGGCTGTAGCGTCCCGAGCGGTAGCGAGGGCGCTACTAAGGGCCCGATGGGATTCTAAATGACGTAGATCCCGAAGGTTTCAGTGTCTAACCAATTTAGACAATAGCAACGCGTACGTAGCAACCAATACATTATCGCGCAACGCGATAAAGATAACGGGAGGGATTCTAAGTGCCAGTGGGGGGGATTCTAAGTGCCCGGGGCACTTAGAATCCCCCCCACTGGCACTTAGAGTCCCTCTCTAGGTTTCTACCGCGTTTAGATACCTGCAATTGACCAATCAGATTGCGCAAATCACTTCCGCTATTGTCTAAGTACGTATCTAATTGCTGCGTTGAGTGATAATTTATTGGTTGCTACGTACGCGTTGCTATTGTCTAAATACTGTCACCTTCGGGATCTACGTGATTTAGAATCCCCTCGAGCCCTTAGAATAGTAGCGCCCTCGCTACCGCTCGGGACGCTATAGCCCAGGGTCCTCGGGGATTCTAAATCACGTAGATCCCTCGGTTTCAGTGTCTAACCAACCTATTATATAAATGCGTAAAAATACATGGAGACTAATTGGAAATCTCGTCCCCAGCCTATCATTATGCAATGCCTCAATAATGTGAAGACTTACACATTCCTCCATGAACACCTATAGGATAGCACCTCTAGGGGATATGGCCACTCCTTTGTGAGGCTGTAGCTTGGGGTACACACTACTTAACTCACCAAAGAGTGGCTCTCACCCCCCCCCCCCTCCCCTCCCCCACCTGCAAACAATCATGGGACAAAACCACACTGCCTATTGTACCTTATGTGAACACCCTGTTTGAAGGTTGTGTCATGGTAAGGCCTACATGGCCTTACCAAGGTTGGGAGGGGTGGTGGTGGGAGAAGGGTGTCCTTCAATGACAGCCCTGGAACATCCCAGGAGATTCCACTACCATGACATGTATGCAGTTAAAATGTATTACCCACCCACCCACCCCCCCACCACACACACACACACACACACACACACACACACACACACACACACACACACACACACACACACACACACACACACACACATACACCAACCTAACTAATTCGCTTGACCCTTCCTGTAACATGTTAAAACTTTACTCTTTAGCACATGGGCGTGGTGCCACGGGCGATCATTACGTAATGTACCTAGTACCCTGTTCGCCTCAAACAATAAAGAACTACTGAGTACTGTACACGATGAGAAACAAAACATGCAGGCCTTCATACTATTACCTGCTACATGTATTGCCGTACGAATTCATACACATGAGTAAACACAGGAAAGGTCGCCCTCATTGTGTTTAGGGTGTGGTACGTAACTACAAATTTACGTTCCGATGTTTCCATGCTCGTGCATGAATAGATCCAGATTAGGGCGGCACCCAGCACCCGCGTGCCCAGGCCATCAGTTTTGGGTGGGTCGATAACAAATTTCATCAGCATGCACAAAACAACGCTACGTTGAAAGCAAGTTACAGAGATACACCAGCATAACCTCCTTCATCTTCATCAACTGGCTGTGGTGTGTGAATTGTATGTGTGTGAGGGTATGTGTGTGTGTGTGTGTGTGTGTGTGTGCATCAAATGGAGGTCACTAAGCCTCAGGTAATGGGTAACCATAGCAATGGCACGACACAAACTCCAGACAGTCAAGTGGAACACCCCTTCTCCCCTCTCCTCCTCCCCTGACCATTCCCTCTCCTCCTCCCCTGACCATTCCCTCCCCTCCTCCCCTGACCGCTTCCTTTAATTGGTCATCAAAACATGTACAATAACGATCAAAGCCACGCAAAGTAGATACACTAACTGAACATATTAGAAATGTCAGTGTACAAACTTAGTTACTAGAATTATAATTAATGTCTTGTGCTGCAGAACACACCAGCCGCCACACCTACTGTGAGTGTGTGCGTGAGTGTGTGTGTATGTGTGTGTGTGAGTGTGTATGTGTGTGTGTGTGTGGTATATCATCAGATATCACATACAGGTGTGTCAAAGTCAATTCACACACCTTTCCATATAAAGCACTCAAAGGGTTAACACAAGAACTTACATGTCTTTTGTTTACAGTTATAGCATACGTATCCCCAGAGGGTGCAGAGGTGTGGGTAACTGCTTTGGGCTTTGTGGCAGCCACTACATATGTCTCCCCAGCAGGTCCTGTGGTGTGTTCTATGTCCTTAGGGTCCTGGTACAAACCTCCAGCATCTGGTGGGAGGGATGGGGAGGAGGGAGGGTTGGGGGAGGGGAGAAGGGAGGGATGGGGAGGAGGTATGATGTCATTTATAAACTACTAACATACTGTACTGTAGTACGCAACACATATATGGTACACTGTACTCGTTGAGGTCAGTTGATGTGGACATGATAGGTCAGTTGAGGTGGATATGATGGGTCAGTTGAGGTGGACATGATGGGTCAGTTGAGGTGGACATGATGGGTCAGTTGAAGTGGACATGATGGGTCAGTTGAAATGGACATGATGGGTCAGTTGAGGTGGACATGAGGGTCAGTTGAGGTGGACATGATAGGTCAGTTGAGGTGGACATGATGAGTCAGTTGAGGTGGACATGATGGGTCAGTTGAGGTGGACATGATGGTCAGTTGAGGTGGACATGATGGGTCAGTTGATGTGAACATGATGGGTCAGTTGAGGTGGACATGATAGGTCAGTTGAGGTGGACATGATGGGTCAGTTGAGGTGGACATGATGGGTCAGTTGAGGTGGACATGATGGGTAAGTTGAGGTGGACATGATGGGTCAGTTGAGGTGGACATGATGGGTCAGTTGAGGTGGACATGATGGGTCATAGTTGCAATAATGACCTCACATACCTGACGTAGGGGCCACCTGCTTGGCCTTTGGCTTAGGCTTATCAGCCACTGCATACATGTCACCTCCTGGTCCCTCTGTACGCTTGATGGTATTGGGGTCCTGGTATAAGGCCCCTCCATCCTGGGCCTGGGGAAGAGGGGCTCTTTCTGCAGTACCACTGAAAATAAAACACAGCAATCCATAAAATCTATGGCACATAGCTACAGTGGCCAGGTAGGTCACACTCTGGACCTCTATGGCACAAAGCTACTGTGGCCAGGTAGGTCACACTCTTGACCTCTATGGCACAAAGCTACTGTGACCAGGTAGGTCACACTCTGGACCTCTATGGCACAAAGCTACTGTGGCCAGGTAGGTCACACTCTGGACCTCTATGGCACAAAGCTACTGTGACCAGGTAGGTCACACTTTAGACCATGAGCTTCAAGTGGTTATTCTCAAGACACTACCTCCGTTCAAACATCTTTAAAGTTCTAGTTAAAATTAAATTTTCATGAACTTTTAATAAAAATCAATTGTGAAACCTTCGTGGGTATGCAAAAACTGTTCTGTATAGTTTTTATTTTGTAAGTAAGTATGGTGACCTCCACAGGGTAAATCCCACTCATGACCAATTGATGAGCTTTGAGTGGTATTGTGTCGTGTGCTCAAGACACTACCTGTTTTGCTCAAAGCAATGACACAATTAGCGTTTTGACTGTAAGCAATCATGCACCTCACCACAATTAGCTGTAGAGCTCAAACTGAGCGATGATGTTTTTGGCACTTAGGCTCAAACCACTTTGAGCACAATAACAGCTCGAAGCTCATCAGTTGAGAGCACGACTTACCAGCCCCCATATAAAGCTGACATAAGGTGTGACATAGATGGTGTGAGGGCTAACAGGTGGTGTGAGGTACTAACAGAGGTATTGTGAGGTGCTAACAGGTGGTATGAGGTGCTAACAGAGATGGTGTGAGGTGCTAACAGAGGTGGTGTGAGGTGTTAACAGAGGTAGTGTGAGGTGCTATCAGGTGTTGTGAGGTGTTAACAGAGGTGGTGTGAGTGCTAACAGAGGTAGTGAGAGGTGCTAACAGGTGGTGTGAGGTGCTAACAGGTGGTGAGTCATCAGAAGTGCTTGAATTTATGATGTATTAACAATATTAACTAACCTTTTGTTGAGCTCCATTTCTCTACCGTCTTTTCCCCCTGATATTAGAAGGGTTAAAAGGGAATAATAATTGATGCCCACAGCCATGCATCAGTATCATTAAGGGAGTAGAAAACCTCTTATCACTGCCATACACTTGTACTTGGTTGCTCCCATGCAGGTGGAAGGACAATGGACTGGTATTGTGTGTGTGTGTGTGTGTGTGTGTGTGTGTGTGTGTGTGTGTGTGTGTGTGTGTGTGTGTGTGTGTGTGTGTGTGTGTGTGTGTGTGTCTGTGTGTGTGTATGTGTGTGTGTATGTGTGTGTTTGTCTGTGTGTGTATGTGTGTATGTGTGTGTGTAAGTAAACATACCTTTGCCTCCTCTGATCTTACACACCACAACCACTGCCACAATTATCAGTGCAGTTCCTAAAACTCCACCCACAACTCCGCCCACAATGGCTCCTGTGCTGTCTGGTGATGCTATAAATGAGATAACAACTTAACATGTGTACAGTTAATAGACCAGTCATGGTACCCTTAGAACATAACATGCAGTTAATAGACCAGCTGTGGTATCATTACAAGTTAAATGCTAATAGACCAGCTTCTTGGAGATCCCTTGGTTCCAGTGTCTATTCTATATGTATACACATTGTGGGATTTTACCATATGTACATCATAACACAACATGTACATCCACAATCTCAGAGAAGTATGTCTGACTGAACAGAAATGCACAAGTTATGTATTTACTCACATGATGATGGAGGAGGTGTTGTGTTAATGCTGAAGTATGCATCCACAGGACCACCACAGTTAGCAGAGGTAGTGTTGGTAGCTGCTGCCTTGCAGTAGTACATCTGACCACTGGTGAGGTCACCAAGGTACACAGTCACCTCTGTGCCTCTGGTAGAGGAGACATTGTACACACTTGAGTCAGGAGGAACAGAGGGATCAGTACTACAGCACACCACACAGTAGAAGGACTGGTTGAATAAGCAGCCAATGGTTGCATTATTGGTTTGGATTTGTGTACTGGTGATGTACAGGACTTGGTTGGTTGTGGCTGCACCTACACATAGACAGAAGGATGAGCTCCACACATCACATAATTTATCAGAGATCTATATATCAATACAGAAGCATGCATGTACAAACATATCAATTCGTTACTTAATTGGGAAGCTGACATGACGAAAAAAGTTACTTTCTCAGCTGCAATTTTGATACATAATGATTACATAGTATTATATTCTTCAGTTGTTTGTTTATTATGCAGAACTTAATACCGTGGCAATCAGGAAAAGGGAATTTACAAAAAGGTGGTAGAAGACAGATGAGGTAAGGTGGTAGAAGACAGATGAGGTAAGGTGGTAGAAGACAGATGAGGTAAGGTGGTAGAAGACAGATGAGGTAAGGTGGTAGAAGACAGATGAGGTAAGGTGGTAGAAGACAGATGAGGTAAGGTGGTAGAAGACAGATGAGGTAAGGTGGTAGAAGACAGATGAGGTAAGGTGGTAGAAGGCAGATGAGGTAAGGTGGTAG
This sequence comes from Eunapius fragilis, assembly GCA_963681505.1. Taxonomy (NCBI): domain Eukaryota; kingdom Metazoa; phylum Porifera; class Demospongiae; order Spongillida; family Spongillidae; genus Eunapius; species Eunapius fragilis. The sequence goes on along the minus strand of OY811978.1, from coordinate 344,276 downwards.
AAGACAGATGAGGTAAGGTGGTAGAAGACAGATGTGGTAAGGTGGTAGAAGACAGATGAGGTAAGGTGGTAGAAGACAGATGAGGTAAGGTGGTAGAAGACAGATGAGGTAAGGTGGTAGAAGACAGATGTGGTACATTCATCCCATTTGATCATTAAGGTGACAGCTTGCTACACTAAACTATACTATAAGAATGATTCTTCTATCACAACCTGGTATACAGGGTGTTTGCGAAAGAACACAACGCTTTAAAACCCCTATAACTCAGGATTGAAATTAATTAACTGCTTGATTTCTTTAACATATGTTGCAGTAGTAAGGCAAATACAAATAATCCAATTAGATTTCAATTATTATAAGCGGTTAAGTAACTGTATCAAATCCCTCATAAATCAAAATATTCAAAGCCCTCTATTAACAAAGTTATTCAAGATTGTGGTTTGCGATAATTGATTTTAATAACTAATAGTAAATAACACACGATCTGGATATGCGGTGGAACAGTACTGATTTGAAGTTCCTAGGTTCAATAGTGAGTCATTCACATTTAAGACCATCATTTGCTTTAAAGTTATTACGGTTGAAGCTGTTATGTGGTAAATATTTTTAATAACCATCATAAATTATTCCAGTATAAAATGAAGTACAAAACACTACTTGATTTGGTTATGGATTATTTAATGGTGCGTTATTAAAACTCAAAGTTAATAAAAACATAGTGGTCATATAGCTTTTTCAAGTTTGATTTGTTGTTTTGAATATTAACTAGTAAAACGCCAATCAAATTTCATACTTTTTCAAAGTCTCATCAATTCTATTCTGCAGTTTATAAATCACGGTATTAATTAAAAGTTGTCGTACATTGTTTTGTCAGTTTAGTTAATTGCAAGCTATTTGATTTTATCTTTTGAACAGCTAAAGATAAACGAATTGTAACAATGCAATTCGGATTTGACTAAACGTGGTTATTGTACGTTCATAAATTCATTTAGATTGACAATCCTATTAATGAATTATATTCATTTTAAAGCATTGCGAAGAACCTGGTATATAATATTATCATGCTTTGGCCTAAATGAACTCACAACCAGGGCGATTGAATCCATAGGATCCAATTACACAATATAAATTGATATTAATAAACTATACAACAACAGGTACAGAATGAAAGATCAATACATTATGATTACACTGCATCTGAGTCTAAACAAGCACACCCCATGACAGAGACATTGGAGTCATCCTATTACGTTTATGGCATGCAATCACAATAAATTGATTGATTTCAAAACGATGCCTCAGTCCCAAACATATATGTACTTCAAGCAACGACATCATCCATGCAGTCAATTAAAAGTACATGATTTGGTATCGAGAGTTACGTTAGTAACTCTCATATAGGATTTGACCCCGATTATGAATGTCATTAAAAAAACGCGACCCGCTTCTAACAAGACTCCCGACGAGCGGATGGCTTACCTTGTTATCGTCGTCGTACAAGAAGGCAACAACAAGCAGTTTCGTGTTTGTTTGATGTCACAAAACCGCGTGGTTGTAGAGAACAAAACAATTTTTGAAACTCGTACCCAGTCCCACGTATTTCTCGTTCTTCTTCTTCTTCTTCTTGTTCTTGTTCTTGACCACGCATAACTCGGGATAGGAACACTTTTAAGAAATGAAAATCACACCAATGGCTTCAGAATTCACTGGCATTTTCGCTTCTGTGGTCAAAACGTCTCGAGGCTACATGACATTTATCGTTGTGTTAGCAAATCACGTATAGCTTACTGCACTGACACGACTCGGATAGGTCCTACGTCGCTCTTTATACGAAGTACTAGCAGTATACATCAAATGTGTACGGTCTGGGCACTACACGTAGTGGTAATTAACTTTGGCGGTTATGTATTTTTAATAACGTGCACGTGCGTACTATAATCATTCTATCGTTTAGGTTTGACGTTCTTTGTAACTTAGTGAAGTTTTTTTTTCTCAAAATGCCTTCATGCACGTCAGGATAAGAAGAAAGCCAAACGACGAGCATAGTACCTCAAAACTAGAGACGACGTATTAGATTCAGCCCGAGCGGAACTACAAAGCAGAGCCTGAAAAGAAGCGGGCCTCTCAAACGTGAAAACTATCGAGCAGAGCCTGAAAAGAAACGGATCTCTCCACGCGCAAGGTATCGAGATGCGATTAGTAGGGGGGGGGGGGGGGGGGGGGGGGGGGGAGAGGGTGCTGTCTGCTTCTGGCCCGATACAAAATGCGTTTGTGGGTTCGATCGCGCTGGGGCGACAATTAATAACCTCTCTTCTATTTCGGCCGCCCCTTAAAAGCCCCCTCAGATCCTGAAAAGGAACGGACCTCTCGACGTGCAAGGTATCGAGCAGATCCTGAAAAAAGACAGCGATATTGCCATAGTCCTGAACGTGCATCTCGCTCGGCGAAAAGAGTTAAGGTCACTCAATGGTATGTCGTACCTTTACAACCTCCCTCTCATATCAAGATGGATTACTTAACGTGCTATACGGCTCATAATCGGGTATGAATAAAAATCAATGAAACAAGTAAATAAAAACATTCTCTATGAGAAAGTTGGTGGCATATAGGATTTGAAGGCAATGGTGGTGTAAAAAGGAAGGAAACAAGGGTCTAGTAATAAGGAAAAATGGAATAGTCCTATATTTAGCACATTTCTATATGTAGGATATAGTATGTTGTTCGTGTGCTAAATATAGGACTATTCCATTTTTCCTTATTACTAGACCCTTGTTTCCTTCCTTTTTACACCACCATTGCCTTCAAATCCTATATGCCACCAACTTTCTCATAGAGAATGTTTTTATTTACTTGTAAAGCATATCATTTATAATATGGGGTCATGACAATCAACGTCACTGGCTGGATGCATGGGATTAGTGTATCCAGTTTCAATTCAACATCCAGGGTATATATCCTCAGTTCACTGCATGTGCTGGCTTAAAACCTTATATCAGTGGTAACAGACTGTTCAGCAAATCTTCACAAAGGTCAATTTTGAATAGCTGATAATGATTATAACTGATAATAGATAACTGCAGCTGGTGGCTTAGCTTATAGATGAGGGTCTGCTCCATCATCTCAATCTTTGGTATCATCCATTACATAGGTACAATGTTTTTATTCCCATGTTTTAATAACAAGGTACTTTTAATAACAAGGTACTTAGTTGCTCATTATTATCATCTCAAGCTTTCTTTGAATTAACATGTTTCAGTCTAACATTTTTAATTTGTTTCAACTACAGCCTTTATTGTGTGTGTGTCATGTGTATTATTATGCATGTGTAAACATAAATTTGTATATCTGTTTAAATGCATGTGTACTGTATGTCTGTATATGTGCACACACACACTGGTATTACCTACATGTGTACTGTATGTCTGTACATGTACACACACACACTGGTATTACCTACATGTGTACTGTATGTCTGTACATGTGCACACACACACACACACTGGTATTACCTACATGTGTACTGTATGTCTGTACATGTGCACACACACACACACACTGGTATTACCTACATGTGTACTGTATGTCTGTACATGTGCACACACACACACTGGTATTACCTACATGTGTACTGTATGTCTGTACATGTGCACACACACACACTGGTATTACCTACATGTGTACTGTATGTCTGTACATGTGCACACACACACTGGTATTACCTACATGTGTACTGTATGTCTGTACATGTGTACACACACATGGTATTACCTACATGTGTACTGTATGTCTGTACATGTGCACACACACACACTGGTATTACCTACATGTGTACTGTATGTCTGTACATGTGCACACACACACACTGGTATTACCTACATGTGTACTGTATGTCTGTACATGTACACACACACACACTGGTATTACCTACATGTGTACTGTATGTCTGTACATGTGCACACACACACACTGGTATTACCTACATGTGTACTGTATGTCTGTACATGTGTACACACACACATGGTATTACCTACATGTGTACTGTATGTCTGTACATGTGCACACACACACACTGGTATTACCTACATGTGTACTGTATGTCTGTACATGTGCACACACACACTGGTATTACCTACATGTGTACTGTATGTCTGTACATGTGTACACACACACACTGGTATTACCTACATGTGTACTGTATGTCTGTACATGTGCACACACACACACTGGTATTACCTACATGTGTACTGTATGTCTGTACATGTGCACACACACACACTGGTATTACCTACATGTGTACTGTATGTCTGTACATGTGCACACACACACACTGGTATTACCTACATGTGTACTGTATGTCTGTACATGTGCACACACACACACTGGTATTACCTACATGTGTACTGTATGTCTGTACATGTGCACACACACACACACTGGTATTACCTACATGTGTACTGTATGTCTGTACATGTACACACACACACACACACTGGTATCGAGAGTTACGTTAGTATCGAGAGTTACGTTAGTAACTCTCATATAGGATTTGACCCCGATTATGAATGTCATTAAAAAAACGCGACCCGCTTCTAACAAGACTCCCGACGAGCGGATGGCTTACCTTGTTATCGTCGTCGTACAAGAAGGCAACAACAAGCAGTTTCGTGTTTGTTTGATGTCACAAAACCGCGTGGTTGTAGAGAACAAAACAATTTTTGAAACTCGTACCCAGTCCCACGTATTTCTCGTTCTTCTTCTTCTTCTTCTTGTTCTTGTTCTTGACCACGCATAACTCGGGATAGGAACACTTTTAAGAAATGAAAATCACACCAATGGCTTCAGAATTCACTGGCATTTTCGCTTCTGTGGTCAAAACGTCTCGAGGCTACATGACATTTATCGTTGTGTTAGCAAATCACGTATAGCTTACTGCACTGACACGACTCGGATAGGTCCTACGTCGCTCTTTATACGAAGTACTAGCAGTATACATCAAATGTGTACGGTCTGGGCACTACACGTAGTGGTAATTAACTTTGGCGGTTATGTATTTTTAATAACGTGCACGTGCGTACTATAATCATTCTATCGTTTAGGTTTGACGTTCTTTGTAACTTAGTGAAGTTTTTTTTTCTCAAAATGCCTTCATGCACGTCAGGATAAGAAGAAAGCCAAACGACGAGCATAGTACCTCAAAACTAGAGACGACGTATTAGATTCAGCCCGAGCGGAACTACAAAGCAGAGCCTGAAAAGAAGCGGGCCTCTCAAACGTGAAAACTATCGAGCAGAGCCTGAAAAGAAACGGATCTCTCCACGCGCAAGGTATCGAGATGCGATTAGTAGGGGGGGGGGGGGGGGGGGGGGGGGGGGGAGAGGGTGCTGTCTGCTTCTGGCCCGATACAAAATGCGTTTGTGGGTTCGATCGCGCTGGGGCGACAATTAATAACCTCTCTTCTATTTCGGCCGCCCCTTAAAAGCCCCCTCAGATCCTGAAAAGGAACGGACCTCTCGACGTGCAAGGTATCGAGCAGATCCTGAAAAAAGACAGCGATATTGCCATAGTCCTGAACGTGCATCTCGCTCGGCGAAAAGAGTTAAGGTCACTCAATGGTATGTCGTACCTTTACAACCTCCCTCTCATATCAAGATGGATTACTTAACGTGCTATACGGCTCATAATCGGGTATGAATAAAAATCAATGAAACAAGTAAATAAAAACATTCTCTATGAGAAAGTTGGTGGCATATAGGATTTGAAGGCAATGGTGGTGTAAAAAGGAAGGAAACAAGGGTCTAGTAATAAGGAAAAATGGAATAGTCCTATATTTAGCACATTTCTATATGTAGGATATAGTATGTTGTTCGTGTGCTAAATATAGGACTATTCCATTTTTCCTTATTACTAGACCCTTGTTTCCTTCCTTTTTACACCACCATTGCCTTCAAATCCTATATGCCACCAACTTTCTCATAGAGAATGTTTTTATTTACTTGTTACCTACATGTGTACTGTATGTCTGTACATGTGCACACACACACACTGGTATTACCTACATGTGTACTGTATGTCTGTACATGTACACACACACACACACTGGTATTACCTACATGTGTACTGTATGTTTGTACATGTGCACACACACACTGGTATTACCTACATGTGTACTGTATGTCTGTACATGTACACACACACACACACTGGTATTACCTACATGTGTACTGTATGTCTGTACATGTACACACACACACTGGTATTACCTACATGTGTACTGTATGTCTGTACATGTGCACAGCGATGCAATCATATGGAGGATAAGTACCTGTAGCTGTGCTGGATGATGGTGGTGATGGAGTTGATGAGGTGATGGGAACACCAGAAGTGGGTGGTAGAGGTGATGGACTTGGAGCAGGCCCTGAGTACAGGGATACACATGTAAGAGGTGGCTTACAATTCCATTATTTAACCATACACCCCTACAGAATACAATAATTCAAACGTAACCCTCCCCCCCCCCCCCCCCCCCCCCCCCCCCCCCCCCCCCCCCCCCCCCGCCCCTCCCAAGACAGTATATAAAACCACCCCTGGACAAGCTTTTGTAATATTTACACCTCCTGGGCCAGGCTTTTAAAATAGCCCCTGGACAATCTTCTACTTGTTAACGTCTCCCCTGACCCCTGGACATAGTTCCAACCCTCCCCACTCCCTCCCCATGGTACTATCCCACTCAGGACATACATGTACTTCCAAAACCCTCCATGGACAATGTTCCCTTCCCCCTTGGACACCATTTATTGTCATGTGTAGGGGTGTACGGTTAAATAATGCAATAGCCCAATACCCCACAGGTGTGTGGGTGTGTTCAGTAACTATAAACATTGGTAGACAGAATCTAAACAAAGACCACACCCACAAGCTATCCCATCTTGCAGTTATGCTCAGTAGTGAAGAAGGTCTGTAGATTAAGTTAATGTAGTTAGGTTTTGATTTAAGTAAAATAACCATGGCAGTACCCCCATCACACACACACATAGATCATTATGACCTCACCCTCTGACGAAAACAGCTATGTACACAAAGGGACCTAACAAAGACTCTGGTAAGCTTAGGTGTACAGAATAACTTACCTGTAGTGGATCCTCCTTTTGGTGATAGAGTTGGTGATGTGATGGGAACACTAGAAGTGGTTGTTGGAGCTGATGGGCATGAAGCAGGCCCTGTGTGCGGGGAAACAACACCAACTAAAGGCTTTAGGTAACCACACCAGAAGATGTTAAGTAGGACATAAAACAAATAAATAAAAAACCTTCTCTATGAGATAGTTGGTGGGATATAGGATTTGAAGGCAATGGTGGTGTAAAAATCAAGGAAACAAGGGTCTGTAATAGTAAGGGAAAATGTCATAGTCCTATATTTAGCACACGAACATAGCATATTATGTTCGTGTGCTAAATATAGGACTATGACATTTTCCCTTACTATTACAGACCCTTGTTTCCTTGATTTTTACACCACCATTGCCTTCAAATCCTATATCCCACCAACTTTCTCATTGAGAAGGTTTTTTATTTACTTGTTTCATTCATTTTTTTCTTTGTTCGTGCACATTGATCCGTAATGTTCAGCCACCAATGTCAAATTGTAAACCAAGCTTAGTAAGAGTGGGTAGCTACATTTACATACCATTGAATAACTTTATCGGTTTACTCTTTCGATGGCCTCATTTGGTTTTGCCATAGATATTTGATATGTACGTGGTTGGAAACCCAGCGATGAATGTCATTAGTTACGCGTTTCGCCGGAAGTGGTTGTTAGTTAGGGTTTTATGGCTAGCTGTTTATGAGCATGGTAAAAGTCTGTTACGAATACGTATACAAGCTCATAGTACGACAAGCAGAAATATAAACGTCCCTGTGACAGAACTGACGGTAGCTATCAGTCTGCACACGTCTTCTGGAATGCGCTACAACCCCCCAATACCGTTCACGTTAGCCAGTCAGTGGCGGATCCAGGGGGGGGTCTAGGGGGTCTAAAGACCCCCCCCCTCGCTCCGATTGAACTATGAATAATTAACAAAGTATGAATAATTAAAGCAATGTAAATTAATTTTAAAAGCAATTAATCATAGATTGATCAGGTGCTTACTTAAGTAAGAATTTGCTTACTTAAGTAAGCAAACTTTAGCCCTAGACTACCAAAATCCACGGATCGCCTGTGATGTTTATTAAGCAATTTTAGTACTAGAGAGGGGTTAAAGTTTCATCGCCTCTTGTATCTGGCTCAAACAGAGCTTGTTAACATACGCTATAGTATGGGGGGAAAAGTTGAGCGCTCTTACGATATAACGTAGATAGGTACTGCAAAATGCGTTTATTTTACGCGGAACACTGATAAACTTACTACGAGCGGGTAAACAACAACTGCTGATACCAGCGGCGGATACAGGTTTTGGGGGGGGGGGGGGGGGGCACGGATGGTGGGTGTGGCTGGGGGTGGGGTCGGCTTCTGGCCCGATACGAAAAGCGGGGGGGGGGGGGGGGGGTGCTGTCGGTTTATGGCCCGATACGAGGAGCGGGGGGGGGGGGGGGGGGTGCTGTCGGTTTATGGCCCGATACGAGGAGCGGGGGGGGGGGGGGGGGGGGGGGTGCTGTCAGATTCTGGCCCAAAACGAAGAGCGGGGGGGGGGGGGGGGGGGGTGCTGTTGGTTTCTGGCCCGATACGAAGGGCAGGGGGGGGGGGGAGTATGATCGCGTATCGGGGGGCCCGGGATATAGTACAGTAGTAGAGTTCATGCGTGCGGATATCAATAGACAGCGCAATCGTGCAGCTATATTATAAAATGCGGCCCGAAAAGTTATGAATTTATTAATGAAGGGGGGGGGGGGGGGGGGGGCACGTGCCCCGAGTGCCCCCCCCCTGGATCCGCCGCTGGATACGTATTGGAGCCAACAAAACGTTTTTTGACCTAGGCTATACTAGATAGTCGGGCATTAATTAAATAACAAATTTCAATCAATAACTGCATTGAATTCCATTTATCATGGCGCCGGGGATTAAGATCGGATGTACCATACACGCCTTAGCGAACAAGGTCATGGGAAGTAAGTGGTCAAAACAACGTTACGGATTGGCTTGGAAGACCAAAGAGCTGCGTGGCACAGTCACTTCAATGATTGGAACAGGTCGCAGCCGAAAGCGGAATTGTTATTTTGAAGAGCTGTCTATTTCACGTGCATTGTCAGCGCGCTCACTCATAATCAGTGGCCAGGATACCTTACCTCCTCAGCAACTAACACCAGCAAGTGTTAATGAGCGCTCACTCATAATCAGTGGCCAGGATACGGTACCTCCTCAGCAACTAACACCAGCAAGTGTTAATGAGCAAGGTGATAATGATGCTGAATTGGATGAAGAAGAAGGTGTAGATGAGATGGTAGATGGCGAAAATGAAGACATAACGGCAATCGGTGTAAATGATGAAAATGGTGATGCTGATGAGATGCAGCAAGAGGAAAGTGCTGTGCAAGAAAATCAGGAATCGAGCAAGAATGATCCACTCAACTGCAATGGTGTTCTGTGGAGTGTGGTTTCCAATGTATCTGAGGACACACGTGTGCAGCCATGCAACAGAGCCATGATACTGTGGGATACCAACACTCAGGAGGAAAAGCGCACAGTCCTGGACTATTTCAAACTTTCATTTCCTATGCAAATGATGGATAGCATTGTAGCATGGACATCACAAGCCATACCTCCAGGGAAGAAGGGTATAAACAGTTGTACCATATTAAAGTTGTTTGGCTACCTCCTTGCATTAACCAGAACTACTGCTCGCAGAAGGAACCTGTTCAGTGAATGTGACGGGCTGTTTCCAGCTCCTCGTTTTGGAGCTAGATTTGGGCTCTCCCAGCATCGTACTGATATGCTTTTGCGATCTCTCAGGTTTTGTCCATTAACAGATGTAGACAAAAACGACAAATGGAGCCCAGTGCGCAGACTGATAGATGGATTCAATCTGCGTCGTGCGGAGTTGTTCTATCCATCATGGCAGATATGTGTTGATGAATCGATGAGTGCTTGGAGGGGTAAAGATGGTAACTTTTGCAGTGATGGGTTGCCACATGTCAGCAAGATAGAAAGAAAGCCTAAAGGTGTAGGTACTGAATTGAAGGATGCAGCTGATACAGAAACAAAGGTTATCATTCAACTGGAAATTCAAGAGGGCAAGGAGGAAATGGAGAAGAAGGAATATATGGATGTGTACAAGAAAGCTGGGACTGCACAAGTTCTACGACTAACCAAGCCTTGGCATGGAACTGGAAGAGCAGTATATGCTGATTCTGCCTTTGCCAGTGTGACCACTGCAATTGCCTGTCGTCAGAAAGGCCTCCATTTTACAGGTTTGGTTAAGACTGCCACAACCAAATTTCCTAAGAAGTTTCTGGATTCCTGGGAATACAAAGAGTTAGGAGACTCTGTTACTCTTGTGGCACAACATGATGGCTATCCTTTGATTGCTCATGGATGGGGGGACAAGGTAAGAAAGAACTTCATCTCCACCAGATCAGTCACGCTAGATGGCCGGCCTTCAAACAAACGAAGGTGGCGTGAAATGTTGGATGCAGATGGCAATGAAGAGGGGCACACAGAGGCATACATGAAACATGTGAAGCGATCCAAGTTGGTAGAGGAGTATTTTGATTCTGCCTCAGTAATAGACATCAACAACCATGTGAGGCAAGGTGGTCTATCACTTGAGACGGCTTGGAAGACACATAATTGGACCAGCAGAGTAATATCCACCATACTGGGCATAGTGGAAACAGATGCTTACCTGATGTGGAAACACTTCCATCCTGATGGTAAGAACTGGGACCATGCATCATTCACTGAAGAACTTGCTATGCAACTTCTTTCAATCCCAGAAGAGGAAACAAGCCCTAATGTGTCTCAAGATTCAACAAATGAAGACATACTCAAAGAGCACGATATGCGTCCATTGAGTGAGTTACAACAGTACAAAGGACAGACTAGTTCTGGAAAAGCAAGAGTACCTCTCAGACGATGTACAGTGTGTGGTGGAAACTGCAAGTACTATTGCAAGGGCTGTTCAAATCCTGACAAGAACATACTAATACCACTCTGCGGTCTGAAAAGCAAAAATGGATCTGGTTGTATGATGAAACACATAATGTTGTGACTTGTAAAAAACGGAACTGCTTGTACGATTCATGATTGTGTTGTGACGATGTTTTTTATATGTCGTGCGCATATTTAGAAACATTGCATTGCAACGTACAAGTGTAGGTCTGGGTACGAGACGCATGGCTGCGTAATTTTGTTTGTGTACGCACTATTTGGCTAGTTTTAGCGGTCTCTGAAGATCGAGAACGTGAAAAAGCAATATATTAGGTTCTTCAGTTGATACAGTATACGACAAGATGAAGACTACGTATGTAGAGTGTGTGGTAGGCCTCGTACCGCATTTAAAAAAAAATTAAACGCGTTTTTGCGCACTTAGTTGTTTACTTACATGGCAAGGCCATAACTAGAAGACTGAAGGCAAAATCAACTTACAGTGGTGGTGCAATATGAGTGGTGATACTGTGGTTAATCTCTGGAAATACTTTTTAAGCATCAAACCATCGATTTTTGCTTGCTTACTTAAGTAAGCATCACGCGTAACTTAAGTAAGTTCGTACTGATCAATCTATGATTAATTGACACACGTTCCAATATTATGAAGCGTTCGAAGAGCACGATTCCGTTGCAAGGTGGCGAAAAGCGTAAAGCGAGGAAAAAAGAAGGCAATTTAACTGATTATTTTAGTTTGGATCGTTAAGTATCTCTCTGCACCATGCTTGCTTCTATAACCTGTTAATCATACATGCATGTAACTATTTACGCTATACTTGTGTCGTGTACGTAGAGTCTCTACGGGCACGGCCACGACCCCCACAGAGGGCCCGGCCCCGGGTGCCGATGTAGATCAGGCTAGTGGCTCTTCAAGCGAAACCTCAGATACACCACTAACGATGGCTGTAACAGTTAGCGCTACCGCATTGCCAGCAGCTGTGGTCAACCATATGGTCGAGCATACGCAGGCAATCGAGCCACACGCTGTTATAGAGATTCAAGAAACCGAGCAAATTTCTTTACCTGAAAACAGCGCGGGTATTGCACTCATTAAAACGCCAACTATACGTTTGGAATTTGTATGCATTAAACTGTAACATGTATTTCTGTCTTCTAAGTAAATGTAAATAATGTGCATTGTGATGAAAATTACATGTAACTGGTTGTGATATGATTGTATTGTGGGATCATGCATGTATGGTCTCATAATGAGTGTTGTGTGCATGTAGTAAGGAACTATATTTGTTGCACATGTTTGTGAAGAATTTTGAGCTTGATATAATAAAAAGGCGTTGGTTTCTGGGGCTCTGCCCCCTTGTGAATATAATTATTAGACCCCCCCCTTCCAAATTCCTGTATCCGCCCCTGCCAGTATCTCGAAAAAGGCAACATCCCCCAATAATTCCACACGAATTACATTTATACCCTGCATGTAACTTTGTTATTCAAGAGCGCAGGCCCGTAGGTCTGGCTCTCACAGTCCCCATACACCACGATGTGTGAACTCCACTTTTAGTCTTCTAATTCACAGGCGTGCATGTAATAACGTGTTTCAGTCCCATGCACAAACAGGATTGAGCATTACATAGCACCGAACACCCTACACGCTACGAGCTGCACGCTACAGACATATGAAGGTTGGCAACCTATAATAGCTTTCGTAGGGAAGTATCAGAAATTGCTTAGATGGTTCCTATGCGACTTACCGTACTCATCGTACAGTCACACAAAGCCTAGCTGTGTATATAACATGTTACGCAAATTTTTAAACACAAGCTCATACATAGGTCGACAAGCAAAATGATACACTTCACCATACACCACGATGTGTGCACTACACTTTTCAGTGTTTTAATCTTACAGGCGTGCATATGAAAACGTGTTACAGTCGCATAAACAGTGAGCCTTATATAGCACCTAACACCAGATAGGGTAGCGAAGGTAGTGATCGCCACCTACGATTGTTCGCCACCCCCTGTTTATTCTAAAGAGCAACGTTACTTATGTAAAACTTTGTATGGTGCTAACAAAGGAGCCTATTAGGGTTGTTTTAAACTCATATAGAAAGATCCAAACTTATTATTTTTGTTTTCATACGCTATTAAAAGTGCGGGTGGCGACTACTCCATACTGGCGAACATACCTGACGCTACCCTACATGTAGGTTAGTCAACCTCATAGCTTTCGTAGCGAAGTATCAGAAACTGCTTAGATGGTTCCTATCGTACTCGCGGTACAGTCGCACAAAGCCTTCTAGCCGTCTATGAACGATGATCAGCGTTCAACCAGCGCGAACAATGAGTAGGGTTGTAAAGAGATTGAAAACTAACCTATACGATCACTTCCGACCAGTAAAATGCACGTTAAGCACTCGAACAGGCACAAAAGCTTGGATAACAGTACGCCCACGCACCAAAAAAAGCGAAACGCGGATTTGTAATACGAGTCGTAATGGATCACGTGAGAGGTTTCCAATCCATGTATCAAATATCTATGGTTTTGCAGAGTGCGCTTAGCCTTCCCGTACCGCACTCTCTTCGCCAAGCGAGCAGATTCAGGACTCTACCAATAACGTAGCCTTTTAGCGGACCGTTTCTTCTCGGATCTCATTGATGCCGCCATTCTTACTTTAAGATATCTAAAATGTTATCTAATTATGCGTCTTACATATACCGTATAGTCGATTGTTTACCAAAATATATTTTATATGAAAGCGGCTCTTCCAGCCTATTCTGAACTTATTGGTGAAAGTTTCATTGTTTAAAAGTGTTCCTATCCCGAGTTATGCGATGCCAAGGAGAAGAAGAAAAAGAGAAGATGTTCCGGGACAGGGTACGAGGGCGGGCAGTACTCTACAACCGCGCGGTTCTGTGACATGAAACAAATACGAAACTGCTCATTTTGACTTCTAGTTCGATTGCTATAACAAGCTTAACGATCCGATCGTCGGGAGTCTTGTTAGAGAATGGTCGCGTATTTTTAATGAGTTCATAGTCGGGGTCAAATCCTATATGGAAGTTTCTAGCGAAACTTCCAATATACATGCATACAGATAGCTTAATCTATACATGATCATCATCAGGGTATGAGCTCTTGTACATGATCATCATCAGGGTATGAGCTCTTGATTGTGTGTGAATACTAAGAGCAGCCTATTAACAATTGCCCCCACCCATGACAGACATTACCTGACACCCATTATCATACCATTATCACACACTAGAGGTGGCCATGTATTTCTCCAAAGGTGAGCACAGCATAATAATGTACTAACACCCATATTGGCATATGACCATCTACGGTGTAAATTTACACTCCATGTAACTTAACAGGTATACATGTACACATATATACATCAGGAACTACGTTAGTAATTCCTATATAGGAATTGACCCGGGTCGTGATGTATCATTAAAAATCGACTTATAGCTTTAGATAAATGTCATGGAGTCAGACCAATTGGTATTGGAGAATGTTTGCATCGAGTCATATGCAAGACCATGGCACTTGTAACTGGAAGAGATGTAGAAGAGGTTTGTGGAGTTGAACAGCTAGCAACAGGGCTCAAAGCACGCATCGAGGGTGCTATTCATGGCATGACTGCTCTATATGATGTGATGGTTGGGGATTCCTCCTCATTGATGCATTTAACATGATCAACAGAGAGGCAGCTCTTTGGAATCCACATGTGTTATGGCCTAGGTGCTGTTGCTTCCTGTTCAATACCTACAGGGGCTATGCTAAGTTGATTGTAAAGGGTTGTGATGAATTCCTGTATAGCAGAGAGGGAGTTATGCAAGGTGATCCAATGTCAATGTTGATATATTCCATTGCAGTTATGCAAATATATAAAAGTATTTGCAGTGTTGGTATGCTGATGACTCGACCTGTGCTGGGAAGCTGTCCCACATTCACTCATGGCTTTTAATCGTCTTATTCAGTTTGCTCCTGCATATGGCTACTTCCCTGAACCCACCAAGAGTTTCTTGGTTGTAACTAAACAATATGAAGAAGTAAAAGAGCTCTTTAAAGATCATGGTGTGATTGTTGTATCAGGCCATCGTTTCCTCGGTGGGGTGATTGGAGATAAGGACAATCAGAAGTCTTATATCATGGGAAGGCGGATGGCTGGGTGAAATGTGTGCAACAGCTATCACATGCTGCTACCAAGGCACCTCAAGCAGCATTTGCAAGCATGACAAAGTCTCTTCTGTGTGAATGGGGCTTCATACAAAGGGTACTACCAGGCTGCAGTGATGAATTCATGGTACTACAAGACACAATAAAGAAATGTTTTTGCCTGCCTTGTTTGATGGAAGCCTATCTGATGCTGAACAGCAGTTGTTTGCACTGCCGACACGCATAGCAGGTCTACGAGTACTTGACCTTACATCTATGCCAACATAGATCTTCAAAACATCTAAACAAGGCACAGTTGTTGTTGCCAATGCCTTAATAGGTAAGGATACATTTTGCCATGTCAATCATCTGGATGGGGAGTCCAGACACCTAGAAATGCCAAGATCGGCCCTCAATCCTGGACCATCTGCTTTGGAGTCAGCCTCTTTGACTATTGGTTCACGTACAACTTGACTCCATACTTGAGCAGCCACATCCCCAAGACAGTCCCAAACTTCGTTATGTCGTTGGATGACAAGACCACCTGTCTTACAGTCTAATGCATGTTGCAGCGTGAAATTTGCACTACATCCATCACATTTGATAGGTATACAGGAGAGTTGTCGTTGATATCGAATTGCCAAACCATACATAAACTGAGAGGGTGCTAGGTCAAAGTGACAACTCTTTAATGGGACCACATTCAGCCATGCTGACGTTTTACCTTTTATTGCTCGCTCATGTGTGAACTTTGCTAGAATGGACTCCAAGCTGGACTGATGTAAATTCTCTTGAACTTTAAAGTGCATCTGTCTGGCCTCACACAGTTAAATATGACAACATGCTGCTAATATAGGTCTATTTCATGTCTCCTCTTCAATCAGAAGTCTTGTTCCCTTGCTTTTTACACCACCATCACCTTTGATTCCTATATACTACCAACCTTCTCATACAGAGAATGTTTTTATCACTTGTGTCTGTAAAAGCCATCTTCATGCATGCCCAGTACCACAAGCTGAATACCAATACTACATCTAAATGCCACCAACCTTGTGGATAATGATTCTGATTAAAATTACCAACATGCAGTATACATACTCAAAATAACATTCTTACCAATGACCATGATTTGGGTGGTGTTCACTATAGTATTCTGAGCAGACACATCTTGGGTTCCAACCATGATCAGTGATGATGTCATACCAGTGTTCACTCTCACTGTTAAGGTACTAGTCAGACATGGTGTGGATGGACCAGGATCCACATTGGTTGCTGTGTATGGTCCACAGGTCATGGTCGCACCTCTGCAAATATTTTGAATCTGAGATAGCAGAATGCTATCTGGTGTGTTAGAACTACTGCATGATCCATTGGGCAGGACCCATAGGTTGTTAGCAACAAGAGCTGGGGCAGTCCATGTAAAGGTCACCTGGTCCCCAGGACAGGCTACAGGAGGACATGGTACCACACGTCCTTTGACCTGACATGTCAGGATCTCTGGGGGAAGAGGTGGGTTACATTGGATACTTGCACCTGTACACCAATATATTTCCTCATCAATGTGAGGATAGGAACATATGCATATAACAGTAAAGTGTGCAAACAGAAACCTATTTTGGGATTGTTCCTAGGTACCTATATGGAACAGTGTCCGGCAAAATCACCCTTCTGGGTAGTTTTTCAAGTTTTCAAATTTCTTGATTTTCTGTAAACTCCATAGAGCTTCTATCAAATTGTCTTTACGCATCATAAATTGGACTACCCATCACAAAGTTATTAGCCAATTAGGCACTGAATTTATAATTAGCCATACATTTCAATGCGAGCGTAGCTTGTCCTGGAAAGTTTGGTAAAATATCACAAGGGTGATTTTGCTGGTATGGAACGCGGATGCCGCCAAAAATCGATTTTTAATAAAAATTTCGTGTATGAATGGATGCTCTGTTCAGGATGCAGAGCCATTCAAGCACAGCTTGGATGCCTTGGTGGGGTACATTCTAACATCTGCTGCATGAACATATCAACCCCTTCACCACAAGCTATTAATCAATCTCTTCATATTATCATGCATGTAATCTCACAAAAAAGTTCGACCTATGAGCCAGACGTAGCGGTGATGTAATCCATCCGCAGCTGTTGGGAATCTGGGTCTGGGTACGAGACTATCGTAAGCTACGGTAAAATCCGACGTATGATTTGTTCATTTCAGGCCCAACGTTGTATATACGGGGTATACCCCGGAAAGAAAGAGATTAAATAAAAATTTCGTGTATAAATGGATGCTCTGTTCAGGATGCAGAGCCATTCAAGCACAGCTTGGATGCCTTGGTGGGGTACATTCTAACATCTGCTGCATGAACATATCAACCCCTTCACCACAAGCTATTAATTTAATCTCTTCATATTATCATGCATGTAATCTTAATCTTTTCACCTTAGTCACATCACGTGATCTTTTGCACTGTTCTTATCTTAATCCTTACCATCACTTGAATCATGTGTGTGTCATACCTTTGTAAAAATATAAATAATAAATATAAAATATCCGCTTTACCGAAGGAATACGCTATATTGTCAGCCTGCCAGGTCAACAACCGTAGGCGTAATTCGGGGGAAGCATCACGTCACGACACAATTAACGCTGCCCCTATCTTCTGTTACACGAAACACACGCCCCCATAACTCCTACGAAGCATCTCAGTTCTTAACAACTCCAACTGGAGCTAAACCCCTCACAATGGGGAACCGAGGGAAACACGTACGGATGGGGGTGGGTGAAACCTTAATATCTAGGGCGTTTAGGAAAACTCTGTCTTCCAACGGGGGCCTGGGACGAAGACCATATGGATTGTAGCCTAGCTATTAACTCTTACCGAAATAAAACCTTCTGTCTACTGATGTCATATAGATAATTTTAAATGTTTAATCTCCTTAGAAAAGTTCCAAGTGTGGATGGCCGGACACGAGAACTACTCTTGTAAGTCCTGGGGAACGCCCCTCCCACCCAGACAATTGGTTATAAGAACCAATTTTGTGTGGAGTCCTGGGGTACATGTGTGAAGTTCTAGGGTTCATGTGTGGAGTCCTGTGATACATGTATATGATATACATTGCATACATGTAGATTAAAATCAATGTCTATGCGATCTCTGTCCTCCGACTCACCTCCATAGACAGCCTGCAGAGTTACCTCAACAGCACGTATGCCTGCTGGAACCCCTCAGGTTCCCAGACCCCCTCGAGTCCCCAGGCCCCCTCAGGTGCCTACCTCTGCCAGGGGAAGAGCACATGTCGTCAGTGGGATGACGGGCCTTCCTATGGCACTGTCTCCTTTGACAACATCTTCTCTGCCCTCATCACCGTCTTTATGGTCATGACCTTGGAAGGGTGGATAGCTGTGTTTTTCTTTGTGAGTGATGATGGGAGGGTGTGGGATGGGATGGGAGTGTGCGGTTGTGGGGTGAGATAGGAGGGTGTGGGGTAGGAGGATGTGGGGTGGGTGTGGAGAGGATGTGAGGTGTGGCAAGTGGAAGCTTTGGTGTAGACCATATTTAAAGTGTACATATGTGTCGGTGCATGAATGTGGGTTGCATGTGTATGTGTGTGTACATGTGTATGTGTGTGTGTACATGTGTATACGTTTGTGTGTGTATATGTGTTGTGTACACATGTATGTACTGATCCTGTAAGTTGCACATATCCAGTCCACATACAAGGGCCCATAGTTCAGGCTGGCAAACTGCTGTGTAAGAAGGTGCATCATGCCCTCTTGTTGTGCCAACGGTGTGTTCCAAGATGTGAGTGAGCGTGAGGAGGAGCAGGGCAACATGAGGAAGAGCAAGGAGAAGCAGAGGGATGACGAAGACACCCAGAACTATCGACAGTGGATGAAGAAAGCTGGTATGCCAAAATGGTGGATACGGACAGTTTTGTACCTTATGGGTGACATGTTTACCTCATGGGTGACATGATTACCTCATGGGTGACATGTTTACCTCATGAGTGACATGTATGCTTCAGGGGTGACATGTATACCTCATGAGTGACAATTAAGGTATCCATCAATATGCCACAATACATTTGGTGAGTGTACTGAATAGACCCTGGTGCAAAACTGCTGGGAAACATGTGGCAACTCCAATAGAATCAGTTGATTCATATTATCTCTCTCGCAGCAATACTATCCCTACCAGTGACAGATTTCTCTCCACAGCTTGAATTGAGCTGGTTATCTGTGAAACTACCAAAATCAAGCTTCTCATCACCAATACTGCTCTAGGCCTTTAAACTGATGGAGAGATCCCTCAATCATCACTCTATTGTATGCACGCTGCACCCAAACAAGTTAAAAACCTGCACTTTCTACGAGAAACATAACTAAGATTTTCATCGTCCTACTGTATCCTGGGTCAACCATGCTCAGGCCTGCTCTCTAAACTTTAGTGCAAAAATTGATGTGCAGAATTTGCTTAAGTTCAGACTCAAAGACGAATTGGGTTTCTGAGGCAGCTGTGTGCAATGAAGCTTCTACTATGTCAAGGCCTTTCGTTGCGTGGTTATTCATTGATTTTAAAAAAAGGTAACGTGCCTAAGTTGCTTTCCATATGGAGTGAAAGGAACAAATCCACAACCTGTAATGATTTATTAAGCCACAAACTGAACCCTAATAAAGGGAAAAGAATGAAGGGTAACCCTATGTAAGACAGCATGATATAGCCAAAAAAAGAAAAGCCCTTAAAGAAGGGCCTTATGATTTATAATCATATATTCCATCTGAGAAGACCATGAACAAGTTAGCCATATTACTTAACCTGTATTGAATAATAATGCCCATGCCTGTATAAAAGCTCAATTAGAGATGAAAAATGACGAAATAGTCTACTTTATATGAGGACCTTGGCTATGGAAGCATTTAAAAAGGGACACATATTGGTCAAATATTGCCATAGGGGCAAAACCTCTACACTCATAACACATGAGAGAGCATGCATTATAGAAAAATGTGAGCAGGAATAAAGAAAATAATGGAGTGATTGAACCCCTTTAGAACAATGGTGAAGCAATAAGCTCACAGTCTAAACCCAAAACTATGAATATTCATATAGGAGAGAGTGATGAGTCCACAAGTTTAGCTTCAGCATTATGTTTTAGGTTAGGAGTCTGGACTAATTTTAAAAAGCATAACCTTCAGAGGAAGGTTTATGGAAGAGATTCTGATGCTCAGCTCCTTGGCCTGAAAAGCCAAGAAGAAGAGCTTGTGGCCCTGGGGGTAAAGGTTCTACCCAAGCAGGATAGCTGGCAGGAGCCCTTTGCCTGGAAAGAGTCCAAGAAAAATTGAAAGAGTTTTGCTAACATTGAGAATCGATCCTATATATTGAACCGAAGGGTCTATCGGTACACTCACCAAATGCATTGTGGCATATTGATGGAAGATAGATTCCATGGAGGCATCAACTGTACCTAAAAGCAGCAACAAATAACCGTACTGCAACGGTATTGTCAGCTTTTCAAAATACAATGCAGGTCAAACATCAAGAGCGCGAGAGGAGAGAAAATTCAGGTGTCATGCACAGTACCTGGTTGAACAACGTGGGGCTGGCCAAAACAGTACACTTTTACAGAGAAGTGTGCACAACCATGCAGAGAATAGAACGCTTGTGGAGCAATTTATTCACAGGCTGTGTCAGCTTTTTTTACCACATGTTTTACTTCATGGAAGACTTCAGCATTCTAAATCCTGACGTTCGATTTGTATGCTTTGCACTACGTAACATGAATTTGCTTCAAGTCACCATTTGATTAGAACTGAAGGCAACGGAACACTACTGCAACTGTGGATCATGGGTCTGTGCACAATGGATCATCACAATCAAGTACTGTGGTTGAAAATGGTCTATTCGAGGTGAGATTTTAGTATTGTATTTATTTTTACTACATCAATTTTAATAGTGCTGTATACACAGATATTCTATGTGTCTTAGGTAAAATATGATGGATTAATTCAAAGGCATGCTTTAAACTTCATGATATATATTCTTGTACAAATGTATTATTATTATAAGATTTGAGTTCAAGTATATTTATTGATCATTAAATGATTTATAAATCTCCTTCACTTTTAGTTTGATTTTGAAGTGTGTGGAATTGATTGGGATGGCCCTACAACTCTTACTGATGAAGCTGAACAAGTGGTTTTGAATGATCTTTCTGCCGGGTATTCTTTCATGTGGTCAGAAAGTTCCACTACATGGTTTGCCACCAATATCAGAAATTGGCATTGAAAATACCTTCATCAGGCATTTCATGGTTGCTAATTCAAATGCATGTTCACAGCACAGTGAGCTAACAGTGACATGTGAAAATGTTGAACAATTTAACGTTTTGTCTCATTCAATTATATCCATGCACGTGAGTTCTTGTTCTCTCATGTCGTTTCTGCCATAGTTTCAGTGGAGTTACAGTTTCATTAGGTAACAATAACCATGCAGTACATGCTGCAGGAGTATGAGTATATATTGTTTCTTATGATACAAAAATCTTTTTCATTCAGGTTACCTATACAGTAGTTAAAAATAACGCATTTGGTGTAAAGTTGTACACGACTGGTACACCATAGAAGTTTGAATTTGTTGATTTATGAGGCTCTTGTCTATAATTTCCTAACTTCTAATAACCAATTCCTTGGAGGGGGGGGGGGGGGGGGGGGGTCCCAGAGTACTTCTTGTGTCCAGCCACACTTAAACCTTCTTCAAGGTGATTAGACATTAAAATTAACTACTCATCATCCTGCAGGATTCCTATATCGGAACCTACTCTCGTGGTTCCGATATGACGTACTACTATCAGTAGACAAAAGGTGGACTCTGCAGTCGATTGTGGTTTTATTTCGGCAAAATTTAGTAGCAAGGCTGAAATTGACTCTGGTCTTCATACCAGGCCATGTTGGAAGACAGAGTTTGGGAGTACCTAAACCAGAAGCAGGAATTTTAATCTATGTGTGAGAGCATGTGTTTGTGTGCATATGTATGTGTGATGTGTATGTGTGCATGTATTATTTATTGCTTGCAGCTGATCCCTGCACATGTTCAGTGTACACATTGTTATTACAAATATGAATAGCTGCCACTAATTTTTTTCTAGACTCAAATAAGAATGCCCCTCTAAGCATACATGATGAAGCAGTCTGACGCTGGATGAGAATATTGTGGATATGGTTTACCTCAGTGGTCGCTTGAACCATTGCCATTGTGCTAAGATCATATCAGTGTTACTCCCACACCAGTATTACTATTTACCCCTCCCACACAAGTATTACTATTACACCTACCTCTCCACACCAGTACCACTACTACATCTACCTCTCTGTGAGGGTCTGGAAACCCGACCCTGTTGACAGAGATGACCTCATGTCTGGACTGGGGCCGCTGCGGGAGCCATATGAACACATTGTACAGAGACAATAGCTAGGGA
Organism: Eunapius fragilis; assembly: GCA_963681505.1. Taxonomy (NCBI): domain Eukaryota; kingdom Metazoa; phylum Porifera; class Demospongiae; order Spongillida; family Spongillidae; genus Eunapius; species Eunapius fragilis. The sequence continues at coordinate 321,551 of OY811978.1, read as the reverse complement.
GACTAATCAGGGGGCGGGCGGGGAATTTTGGACACTCACTCTCTCCCTCTCTAATATGCTCTGATCATTAAAGAACGGTTGTCCCGAGTGTCGTGGGGTTGACTTTGCCAGACGCTGGTGGTGATCGCGGTACTAAGGAGTCGCAAGCGCGTTGAATGCTGAGTTACCCCTGGTGGCCGTGACACCCTCCCACACCAGTATTAGTATTACACCTACCCCCTCACACAGCAGTGTTACTATTACACCTACCCCTCACACACCTATATTATTATTACACCTACCGCTCTCACATCTGTCCAGTATAACTATTAAACCTACCCCTCACACACCAGGGTTACACCTGTCCCCTTCCCATTGATTAAAGAAAAGCCTGACAAGTTTTGTTTGATCCAATATGAAATTAGTATCTTTAACCTCTCTATGGCCCCCCAAGAAAGAAGGAAGAATCGAATTTGGAGGTTTAAAAAAAAAACTGGATACCAATGAACAGAGGAATGAATACTAACAAGACAACACTATCAAAAATGAAATAAAAAGATTTTTCAGTTATTTCTTGACAACCAACAAATCAAACCTGTTGATTTTTTAAAAATATCTACACCAATGTAAAACATCTGGGTGTGCTGTATGCTCTATCAATCACAATCATCAAACAATTGCTGTACTAGGATCAATTGTGGCAATGGAATGAGCCTTTCATTTATGAATCTTAAAATACTGAGTGGTTCACAAAAGGCCAAAGTATAGGTTGTGTGCTGCAACTTCATGAAAACACCAACTGGATATCCACATCAATCAAATATGATGACTCTAAGACTGGTTGCACAGTTTCAGTACATCAGACAAAAATTTCACTATGGTCTTGCACTCATCCTAGGTACATGTAGAGGGCCTTGCACACATCCTAAGTTGTGCACACATCCTAGAGAGTCTTGCACATATCAGGAGTGCATTGCACACATATGCATCCTAAGTACATGTCGAGGGTCCAGATAGCAATTCCTACTCCTGCTCCTGGTTTTAGCTACATGTACCCGACAGAGTTCTCCTAGACCCCCTAGATGGTAAATTTTCACTCACCCCCATCCGTACGTGTTCCCCTCGGTTCCCCATTGTGAGGGGTTTACCTCCAGTTGGAGTTGTTAAGAGATGCTTCGTAGGAGTTGTGAGAGCGTGTGTTTCATGTAACAGAAGATAGGGGCAAAGTTAATTGTGTCGTGACGTGATTTTCCCCCCGAATTAGCCGCTTCACACCTACGGTTGTGACCTAGCAGGCTGCAAGATTATATTCTGTATTCCTTCGTATTCTCTTCGTAAAGTGGATAGTATATTTATTTATTTATTTATTATTTTTACATGAAATTTTTATTAACCATAATACATTTTCCTCGATTTTTGGTGGCATCCGCCTTCCATAGCATCCGAGTTCCATAGGACACTGTCCCATATATATAATCATTATATATATGACCATACCGCCAGATCCAGATGTCACACACACTGGTATTACCTACATGTGTACTGTATGTCTGTACATGTGCACACACACACTGGTTGACATTTTCCCAAAAAGGAGCAGTTTGACATTCTTGCCCAGTAGGTTATTCCATTATTTAACCATACACTCATATGGATGACAATAGTTACAAACGTAACCCCCTCCCGGGACAGTATATAAAACCAACCCTGCACAAGCTTTTGTTATATTTACCCCTCCCGGGACAGGCTTTTAGCCCCTGGACAAGCTACTACCTTGGTTACATCTCCCCTGACCCCTGGGACATACTTCCAACCTATCCCCAAATAAGCTTATGTTTCATGTGCTAACCCCCCTCCCTCAATTACTATCCTACTCAGGACATATTTACAAAACCCTCCCTGGACAGCATCATGTTTCTAAACCCCTTTCCCCCCCCCCCCCCCCCCCCCCCCCACCCTCCCCCGGACACCATTTATTGTCATGTGTAGGGGTGTACGGTTAAATGATGCAATAGCCCAATACCCCACAGGTGTGTGGGTGTGTTCAGTAAATAGTATTAACTATAAACATTGGCAGACAAAATCTAAACAAAGGCCACACCCATAAGCTATCCCATCTCTGTAGTTATGCTCAGTAGTGAAGAAGTTATGGTATGTAGATTAAGTTAACGTAGTTAGGTCTTGAACGTCCACAAAGGACATCCATTTTGTGTATTATATGTAACATAGCCATGGCAGTACCTCCATACTCAAACACATAGAATATCATTATGACCTCACCCTCTGACGAAAACAGCTATGTACACAAAGGGACTTAAAAAGGACTCTGGTATGCTCAGGTGTACAGCATAACGTACCTGGTGTTGGGGCTGAAGCAGGCCCTGTGTGAGAAATAACACCAACTAAAGGCTTCAGGTAGCCACACCCACCAGAAGATGTAAAGTAAGTATACATGCATACAGATAGCTTATCAGGGTATGCGCTTGTGATAGTAAGAGCAGTCAGCCTATTAACAATTGCCCCCCCCCCCCCCTCCCCACCCCCCCGTCCCCCATGACATAGACATCACCTGACACCCATTATCATACCACTATCACACACTAGAGGTGGCCATGTATTTCTCCAAAGGTGAGCACAGCATAATAATGTCCTAACAGCCATATTGGCACATGACCATATATGGTGTACACACCATGTATATCATAACATCTTCATATGGTACACATGTACACATGCATGACATGTACATAGGTTTGTACCATTACAACATACACACAGAGGTCACCTGTACCAAACCTGTGTACATACATGAGATGTAACGTAGTATACTGGTACTGCTATTCCCAGCACAGTTGATGGCCACTGCTGAGATGTTGTAAGATGAGTCATTCCTCAGTCCAGTGAAGGTGACCATTGCAGACCCATTGGTCATGACCACAGGAGGACTGGTGGTGTAGCTACTGTTACTGATGGTGACATTGTAGCTTGTGGTAAGACCACCACTGGGGGAGGGGGTCACCACCACTTGTACCATGTCTGGACCAAAGGTTTGTGCCGTAACGTTTGGAGGTCCAGGAGGAGCTGAAAATATTACATAAATAAACATACACATGTCATGACTGTAGTCAGATAACACATTGGTGTACTGATGTTGGATACTACAAAACAGTATCTTCAATAAAGATATAGGATTGCAGGGGTAACAAGATTCAATGAATGAAACAGACCTACATGTAAGGAAAGATCAATGAATGAATCAAGCACATGGACAGTTTTATAGGAACAAAGAGGGAAAGTGATCAGCTATTTGTCTATAGATGTGAGCCATGATCGTGATGACGTCTTACACAGTATCAACCCTGCTCCACATGCTTCAATGTCCGTACTGCCCATCACATGCACTGGACCCACATGCTCTCTCAGTACTGCCCATCACATGAGCTCTGGACCCACATGTTCTCTCAGTACTACCCATCACATGTGCTCTGGACTCACATGTTCTCTCAGTACTGCCCATCACATGTGCTCTGGACCCACATGCTCTCTCAGTACTGCCCATCACATGCACTGGACCCACATGTTCTCTCAGTACTGCCCATCACATGTGCTCTGGACCCACATGCTCTCTCAGTACTGCCCATCACATGTGCTCTGGACCCACATGTTCTCTCAGTACTGCCCATCACATGTGCTCTGGACCCACATGTTCTCTCAGTACTGCCCATCACATGTGCTCTGGACCCACATGTTCTCTCAGTACTGCTGATCACGTGTGCTCTGGACCCACATGCTCTCTCACTTGCATATCTCAATTGAGAGACGTCCAACATTATGTATTGGTGCAGGGGTTTTTGAATTGGGGTTTGGGATTTTTTGGGGCCATTTTTTAAGCCATTGTGTGAACCCAGGCTCCATTTCTACACATTTAGCAGTACAAATTGAGCTGCTGGGTACCTTCAGCATACTAAAACCCCTACCGAAGAGTCATCAATGATTACAGACATGGTCACCTTGCATGCCTAAACCTAAGCTGGTTGTGGTCTCATAACTTTAATATTACAGGCCTGTATGTTATCAGATGCCCGCTGAAAATGCACATACATCATTTGTAGTCTTGTAGCTACTTTGGTTGTACAACAATGCACATTTGTAAGTTATGTGGTTTGCTTAAAATCATTGGCGCGAATTGAGCAGGAAAACATGCAGTCAATTTGCACAGCAATATCCGCATAACAGATAACATTCAAGTCAACAATCTTAAGAACCGAGTAGCTACAAGACTCCTCTGTACACGTACCAAATGACATACGTATCAGGAGATAAAGAGGAATTCTAACACAACGGGTTAACTTTATACATAGTAAGCAAATAGTGGCTGTTGTGTACTAGATGTTAAAAAAATTAATTATGACCTGTTATCCATCCATAGAACCTTTATGTGTCAAGCGCTGGAATGTAGGCAATCTAGTTTAGAAATTCCACAAGTTACAGTACTCAGAAGCTTGCTTATAAGGTAATTAGCACATCTGCTTTTCAGGAACAATAACTACATTTCATCTGGAAACCATAGCTTTCACTAGACACCTATTGTTCAATTTCATGTATTCGAATGTGCTATCATTGTGTTTACGGTATCATTATGGATCACATTGTCACTTTGCTCTGCTCCTGATGCTGACTAATAATGGACATCTCATATACGTATGATGTGTACAGTACAGTTATTTGGCTGCATACTTGGCACTGTAGATGTACAACACACAAGTGTATAATGCAATTAAAACGTACTCAACCCACCTGTGATCTTCACAGTATCACTTCCCACTACAGTTCCAGTAGTACCATCTGTACACATAACAGTGGTCCCATTCAGAGCCTGAACAGCAGGAATGGTGAGGACAGATGTGTAGCATGAAGAGGTAACATCTGTTGTCACAGCAGAGAGACTGCCACATGATACTGTGGTGAATGGTTGAGATGTCCCACCTACACTCTGGGTCAATACTATCTGGTTAGCAGTACTAGGACACTGAAAGGCTAATCCATTCCAGAGTGTAGTGATAACAAAAGCACTTGTGTTGATAGCACAGGTGTAGGTGATGGTGCTTCCAGGACATGTGGAGGTGTTCACAGAGGCGAATTGTTGACAGGTACCTGAGGGAAATGTACCAGCAGAGTAATTCCCATCATGAGCCAGCAAATAGTAGCATGTATATGTGTGGTAGCAATGTTTCTACTTCCTAACCCACGGGCCTGGTCTGTAAGAAAATCTGGACTGTAAGGCAAGCTACTATGTGATCTTAATAAATTCCAGGCATGATTTTAGCTCATACCTGTAATTTGTAATGGTTACACCATACAGACAGAGGAGACCCTTCGGTTTCCTTGGACAATCCTTGCACTTGCACAGGATACTCCCACTTTTAATGACAACAGCTTTCAGCAAACTATATTGTAACCCTCAACATCCCTCCACACCCAGCCCAACGTGATAGGTCATGGATCTGAGAGAATGCAAGAACCAAAGTGGAACTGTTTGTGTGTGTGTGTGTGTGTGTGTGTGTATGTGTGTGTGTGTGTGTGTGTGTGTGTGTGTGTTTGTGTGTGTGTGGGTGTGGGTGTGTGGGGTTTTGTCCCAAAATGGGTTTTCCTCATCAGGTTTTTTTCCAGGAGCCGAGGTGCGTGTGGGCTCACCCCTCCAAATACATACACATGGCTCCCACTCCCAATTGTTGTAATCATGTATGTGGTGCATGTGGTGGATGTTGTGAGGTTGTGTGTATGTGTGTGGCGCAGCGTGCACAATAAACTTGAACCACATCAGTGATTGATGTGGGGGTGGAGCATCACGTGGTGCAGCGCATGGGGAGGGAGAGCATACGGGTGAAATATCCTACATATTACATGTACTACAGACAGGCCCTATTAACTTTCTTTTGCAACATACATCCTGAATGATGGCCACGATAATAAACTGCCTGCATCATGCACGTTCTATCGTTGTTGACGTTTTCTTGCTAATTTCCAGTGGCGGATCCAGGGGGGGGGGGGGGGGGGGGGGGGGGGGGCACGGGGGCACGTGCCCACGTGCCCCCCCTTTCGTTCGTCTAATTATATATTCATAGTTGCGCAATATAGCGTGCATTTTGAACGTACAGCAACAAAAAGCGTCCGCGCCCCTCCCGCACCCACCCCCTTTCGGTGAACACGCCCATTTCTCACTTAATTATCACTTTTCATTATTGTTGCCCCCCCTTTCAAAATTCCTGGATCCGCCCTGAATTTTCGGAAACCAGAGAAGCATCATTACTGAAGCCAACGTTTTCATTTTCCGCTTTTACTGCTTAGGAGTTGCCAGTCTTCAGCCCACCATACTCATTGCTGGTTTCATTCGAACAGCTTAAATTGCGCACGAACAATCTTCTAGCTGCGTTTTTATTTAATTTCTGCCAGCTTGTGCACAGTAAGTGCTGTGGGGTGCGCATTCTTTGGGGTGCGCATTCTTTATGGCCTTCGATCCTGCCCTTTGTATTTGGGGTGTGCGTGTACTGTGGCCTTCGTTTCCGCCTTTTGTACAGTGCAGGGGTGGGGGGGGGGGGGGGGTGATCTTTTGGGCTTTTTTCCTAAGTTCTCTGCAGCACATTCAACGCGCAATGTGTGTATGCATTCACTCATGCAGCTTGGGATATAGGTATCTGTAGAACATGATCTTATGGTAAGATGCAGTTATTGTTTTATTGAGCTGTTATCCATTCACCTTTGCACACAGGCCATATCACGTGCACAAGATGCACATGCATACGTACTTCATGTGTGTATCTACTCAACATGCATGCTTAATATGTAGGTGGTTTACATGTATGGGTAGCTGCAGCATATATATGCCACTATTGTTGTCTGGGTGTTACATGTATAGCTGCTGGAGAAATATGCAAGCTGCCTTAATCATCGTGGACATAGAAAATACCATGCTATAACGGTCATTGCACGCATGCCATTCCCGTTCAAGTGTTTTCTCCTCAGCTAAAGGGTTAAAGTACATAATTTTAAAAAAATCTATGATCAACGGGTAGATGGTTTCAAGTACCACCTAATGAGATTCCTGGGCAGCGTAAATCTCAATAGCGGTGAGTTTCAGCTATCGATTGGGTCACGCAAAGAACACTAACCATGCGTTTTTTTTTTTTTTTTTAAATAGATATTACAATAGCGGCTCACACATTGCGCAAAATAAGCCCTATTCATTGTGAGGTATTTGTTATTGATTTATGAGATTTTTTATGTCAAACTGAAAAAGCGTGGGGGCGCCTTTATATCCTTCTGCCGCCCCCCCCTCTCTCTCTCTCTCTCTCTCTCTCTCTCTCTCCTCTCTCCTGCGGTGGGCGCACCACAACGCCACCCTCCCTGCATGGCGTCACATTTTTGTCTGTCGTGCATTATAACTTCACAAGCGTAAGGCATGGTAACAGTAGGGACAAAGAAGCGTGGAATAAATTCTAACCCAACTAAGTTCCCTTTATAAAGTAATAACACAACTGAACTCTACTTATGCTACCGCGAGCTACGGGTACGGCTTTATTAATATGTAACTGCTTAACACATACCTGCTCTAGCTCCGTCACGTACCAATAGAAATATGAACAACACAAAGAAGAGCCGAGCCATCTTTGGCCACTACTGGCCACGCCTAGATAGTATGGCTGGAACGGGTTCCAAACTTGATACAGACTAGTCTCGCAAGGCAGACGTACTTCGACGTACCGTACTATGACATGGACTGGGGACTAGCACGAGTAGTACGTCTGGGGACATCGGCCACTAATTATTTATTCCGACACAAATTCCAGCAGACCCAATCAGATTACAGTTTACATAATGTCATGTGACCTCTATTAGCGGTTTTATTGCATTCCTTAATATGGCAGAATCGGCAGTTCTAGACGCTATAGCTACATTTCTTGGCTATTCGCAGTGCGTAAACCACAGGAATCGGCTGTGAAGCACTTTTTACTAGGGAGAGATGTTTTTGTTACCCTTCCGACTGGTAGTGGCAAGTCCTTGTGCTATTACTTGCTCCCTAAAGCTTTTGAAGAAAAGCAGATAAGCAGGCCCGTAGCCACAGATGGTGCACTGGGTGCATTTGCACCCCCCCGCCTGCCGCTAAGTCCGCTGAATATGTCCAATGAATAATTACAGTACCCCAGCAATTGGCAAATTACCGCACGCAGTATGCTTTGGAGCTAAGCAGCTGCTAATCCAGTGTAAAATTTTGCACTGTACAACGTGATTTGCACGTGATTCGCACACCTTAAGCAAGCTATAGAAAAGTTCCTTTTATTGAAACTGTTGTATCCCATTTCGACATTTCTTTAAGCTACTGCTATTTCAGGTACGCGTTCGTATCTCCCCATATGTATATTCATATTGCGTGCTTGCGGCAGGCCACTTGAAGTTTGTCTGTTGAGTAGCTGTCGACTGCTGGTCAGTTCTAGTATTCACGCACGTGTTGTAGGCTACTACCCATAACCAGTCCAAAGAACCATCCATGGGTCGCCGTGAACAACGCGAACGAGAAAAAAGAAAAGCTGCAGCAATCTGCCACACGATTGAGCAGTTCCTACCAGCGAAGAAGAGCTGTACCGAAGCTCTAACCTCCCAAGTAATTGCAGCTGAGCAGCAACCATGTTCCAGCACAACAATTCCACTCGCTGAGACGGCGACAACGTTAGACGCTGTTCAGCAAACATCATTCAACCCAGCGCTGCTCCACTGCGCAGGTGGAAACAAGGAGCACATTGACGTTACAGACTGTAACTCGATTGAGGTTACTGAGTCGCCTGTTGAGGCGAATCCTGATAGACTAGTCCGAAGCGATTGTAGCAGCTCGAAAGCTATAGATTTGGCAAACGATTTTGGTACAATTTATATCTGTTCCTAACATACGAACTCTTCTCCAAATAGCCTCCACGATTCCAGCAACATCGCGATCGCAGCGCAAGTGCACTAAGAAGACTGAACAACTACATGAGGGCTTCAATGGGGAAGGAGAGGATGGCAAGCTTGGCATTGTTGCACATTCATTATGATAAGCAAGTGGATGTTGATAGGGTGGTTGATACGTACTCCCGTCTTCTTTCAAGAAGAATGGAATTGGATTCTTTACTGGCACCGAAAAATAATCCTTAACTGTAGGTGTTAGATAAAGAGTTTGTTTTTGTGTTACGATTTTACTGCACATTTGAATGACTGCATATTCACCAGATAGTATAATTATTAGGTCCAGGTTGGATAGTATTTGCACCCCCCCAGCAAAATGGCTGGCTACGGGCTTGAATTAAGTCCATAGTTGTAGTTGTATTAGCCCTTTGACAATTCTTTCTAGACGTCTGTAGCAGCGAAGGCAAGCGTTCGCACCTCTAAGATAACTATCACTAACGGCGGCTTCATTCGAAGGTTCAGCAACGACATTCTTTACGAGTGCAAGGATATCTGGGCAGGTTTCTATCCTTCTACGTTGGCCAGGCCATAGATATTAGAGTAAGGGGATTGGAAACGAGTCACGTGAGCGCATTGCTATGTATCGGCACTCCTCGACTCGGTTATTAACACCTCTAAACAAAGAAAGGTCACTGAACCATAGACTGAACCAGACGACTTTTTGCTACTTGTGCGCTCACTGTTCTTTTCAGAACACTCAAATACTTCGATCTTCGTCCTGTAAGTGATTGTGTAATTGCTATTATGTTTTGAATCATAAAGCACTTGTTGAATGTGCAGAAAACGACATCTCATAGCAACCCGCTCACCGCCTCTACCTCTGGTGTTCACCTGTATTGTTGTAGCGCTTTTCTGTTGCCACCACGCAGTTGGTAGGTCATATTTGTATGCCTTTCCGAAGTTTTAAGTACGCAGGATTGTTCTTTCCTTTACAGTATACGTTGGACTGCGCACAAAGCGAAATTTGAGTCTATTTGACACTCTACCTTTTTCTAGCGTGCGTTTGGAGCTACAGTGAGTATAGCTTAATTTTCTGAAAGAGCATAGTGCCTTGCGTGCCCATTGGCTGTTACTATTTCAGTCAAAGCAACGACTCAAGTGCGGTAAGCAGTCTAAGGTGGGGTCATTTTCTGGCTTGGCGGCCCATTGTATAAGGCAGTTCGCAGATTCAATAGCAACTTTGGCTTTCGAACTTCCAATTTTGAAGCCTTCGTCAGTCATCACACTTCGGATGCCGTTTCGTACTCGATCGCAGTGGTTAAGGGAGCCGACCGTGCACATTCAAAAGTATCATCAATAAAGTATGCTATAGAAGTTCTCGTACCCAGTGCTTCTATAACCGTGTCGAGGAGTGGAGGTGTTAACACGTGTTGATTGGCCTCGCTTCCAATCCCCTTACTCTAATATCTATGGCCAGGCTTTTCAACCACACACGAGATAGGCACTTCAATATTTTTTTCAAATTGGTATTTGCTTAACAAATTTGATATCATTAGAAAGAGGAAATTTTGTCTTACAAAACAATATATTTGGATCAAATTTACGTTGTTAATGTCAATAGTTGTAACGTCTCGAACATCAATCTTTACGCGGTAGATAATGTACGCAGAATGATTGGAGCGGTAAAAAAAAATTGTGACGGTTGTGCTTATCTTGCTTGTAGCTCACGTAACTGTACGAATTATTGAACCACAAATGTTTGGCACATAAAAGGGACACAAAAAATGAGTAAAATGCGTCTACAAACTGATTTCATCTATGTACAAATCACCGGTTATGAAATCTACCAAAAACGCAAAAATTGTCATTATAACGTCATCTCCTTCTTATTCAGATTCGCCAGGCTTCCAATATGTAGCAGTAATTTTAGCAACGTTGGACTTTGATAAAAGTTTTACAGAGATTACATGACCTTCATATAGCACGTTTTGCTCATCCACAAACCACATGTGTTCAAAGTAATGCCCACTTATAGATAATGGGTCATGAAGTATATTTTTAATTATGTTTGCTTGATCATCACATTTAACTCTTGGAATTCAAACAGCAACTCTGTCTTGCCTTCTAATACATTACGAAGTTTTTTCTCTAGTCTGTGTCGAAAACTGGCATCTTTTTTCTGATTTTTTTCTATAAGTCTTTTATCTAGCTGCTTTGATATATTTTCTTCATGTTTCTGCCAAGCAGTCCTCATTTTGTTTGCCTGTGGGATAATGAACTGTGCTATTTTATCTTGTTCTTGCTTGGTCTTATTAGACAGCCAAGCTAATGTTCTGTTAATTCTGGTCTTAACCTTTCCATCAACAAATCCAATTTTGGCATTTTGGGATCTTCTAAGATGATGGTCTGCCAATCCTAGAGTCTTCTCAGCAAACATGTTGTGTGCAGGTGCAGACAATGTTTGAAATGCATTTGATTGTGGTAAGTTAGCTAGTCTACCATCAATATACTCTCCCATTTGTTTTCTAATAACCTCAATCATGCAAGTTATCAGTTGCAACAAAATACCACCAAGGCGTTCTTTATCTGATGCACTGAGTACAGTACTTCTTAAGCTACTTAGCACCTCATCTGATGTTTCATCAATAGGCATACCAAATGCATCACTTCTTGACTCCAATATTTGCATAGGTGAATCCTTGAATGTGCAGAGATTTTGTAAACAAAACTGCACATGTGGAATGGTATCAAGATTGGACAATGTATGATTGCCGTACAGATGTTGCATCCAAGGGCCAGTCACTAATTTACCTTTAAGACCTAATGCTTTTAATTGTAAGAAAAGATGGTCATTTTTGATATCTTTCTGTAGGGCTGACCGTAAACTAGTTGTGTTACGACAAACTGTATCCAAATACAAAGAAAGCTTCTTTCTTAAATAGTGCAGCACACCTGCTGAATGAAATACTATGTGAAATCGATTTCCTACATATCGGGCAATAATGCCACGTCGAATGCCTTCCTGCCTCAGAAATTGTTTGAAGCCAGCAGGATCACCCTTACCTTGCTTGTATCGCATTTTATTAACTGCACAAATAAAGTTCACAGCACAGCAGTCTCTACCAAATGTATCACTTTTAATATTATGTTCCTTGTCGTATGCCTTCAACATGCTGGTGCATCTTTTGGCAATACCATCTAGAGGATGCACGTTGCACTTCAACTCTAGCAGTTCAGTATTCAATGAAGATTGCAAGCTCTGTACAACACAGTGATTTACAGCTACTCTATCACTCAGAGTATTCTTTAGGTTGCTAGTAATAGTTGACTTACAATGCAAATAGTCCAGGTTATGGTACATAGAAAATATTCTAGCAATACGGCCAATACAGTCACAAATATGGGCTACATAGTCATTTGTTGTGCCTCTTGGAAGAGTATTTACATAAAAAGATGATGGAACCGCTGCAGCACTAATATGTACTTCATTAATATGATGTCCATTTACTGATGTTGAATCCCATGAAAGTGTAATATCCTTGTGTTTGTACATCACTTCTCCTACTTGCAAGTCACTTATTATACCAAATTCATATACCCAATTACATATTGTTGAAGGTTCTGGAAGGAAATCAACAGTGAAATTTGCTAGCTCTTGTATTATAGATGTAATTACTGTACTGGTACTTGATATTCAAGGCAAGCATATATTGCTTTGCGACATTGTGCACTATATCTTTTATTACCAACTTTAGTTCTAATACATTTCAAATTATCTGCCTCTGGTTTTAATAGTGCACTTATAAAGTCATTTTCAGATGTTAAATTGTTAATTTGCGTTCTTAATTTAGAATTTACTTTCTTCATACTTTGCAAAGTACAGAAATACTTTGACTTGTATTTCACTAGAGTTGACTTCATTACAGTCAAGGACTTCCTTAACTTAGATATTTCAAGTTGACTGGCAGTTTCTTTTAATGACGTATTCTCATACATAAGTTTTTCAATCTGTTTATCTTTTTTGATCATATCTTTCTTGAGGTCTCTTAGTTGTGATCGAAGTTTGCTTTCAATTATGACTTTCCTAGATAATGATTGCTTGAGTCTGCGATTCTCATCTTTTCTATGCAGCATAATTTGAAGCCTTCGACTCAGAGCCAGCTTAGTTAACTTTACTTGGTTTTAGTGTAACCTTATAATGTTAGCATTTCAAACACCGATTTCTCAATTTTATTGCAAAATGGCTATCAGTAGCGGCTGGAAGTGCATTACTGTTACTTGCACTTAAAACAGTTTGTTCAGGAAGTTGAAATACTTCATTTAAAAGCTGTACAATTGTCTCCCATTGTTGTGCAACATGCTTTTTCAGATTTGCAACTCTTCTGACAAGGTGTTGGATTGATCTTCTTATTGCCTGCATATTCAAATTACTTTTGGCAGCCAAAGATGCCACCATTTCAACACATTCCATTATATTTTTATTTTTTATCTTCATATACATGTAAAATCACCAGTCCTTTCCTTATAATCTGTGCTCTTAAACAATTATTCTCATCTAAATCATATCTGAAATTATCTACAAACTTGTTTAAATCTGAAAGAGTCTTCATTATTCTAGCGGAAATAAGGTAACCAAATATCATAGCTCACACAATAAATAAGTAAATTGCATAGTGGGTACTGTTTGGCATGGGCACGAGATCCTTAGAAAATAAGGCTGGGAATTACACTAGCTTAGCTATATTTTATGCCAAGACGGATTATCATAGGATGTGTTGATATCCACTCTGCTTCTCCCTGCCTCTCTTTTAATAAGGTGTGCTATATATAGAAATACTTTTAGATTGATCAATATGAAACCAAAAATACACTAGTCTTACTTGGCATGACTGTTTCTACTACATTGGGCATTTCACAACATACTGGTACTAATCTAAAGCTTTAGAGTAGCGATTTGGAAGTGTTTCAAGCCACAACGCACGCCCTATTGGATACCCCCTTGGGAATCAGCGGGAACATATGGTATTAAGCATACAGGTTTAGCTTAACTAAGAGAGCAAACACCTCATCTTTTTGATCCTGCCTCTTCATGCCAAAAGGAAATACACCAATAAGTCCAAGTATCTATTTTTCTATACGCCAACGTCAACTCGATGCATTATGCCTAATTACATTTGACAACAACAAAACTTAGCAAGATGAGTACCCTGTAAGAGGAATACAAAAGAAACCCAAAATACTACTTCAATGGCGCGAACTGTCTTCCGATCTGTCACTATGCAATAGTCACCACTTTTACGTACGATATTGAAGTACCTACACGAGACATTTAGTATACATCTAAACCGCTGTTGTGCCATGCATGTTCATGTGACTTGGGATTATGAATAATTGTTTTCATGTGACGCGTTACGTTATTTATTTGATAGCATAGTGGCCGATGTGCTACTCGTGCTAGTCCCCAGTCCACATCATAGTACTGTACGTCGAAGTACGTCTGGCTTGCGAGACTAGATACAGACAGGCGTGGTTCTGGGATAAACAGGATATTATCGGATATCGTTGTTAAACGTACAAAATATCCGATAATATCCTGTTTACCACAGAACCGGGGGGGGGGGGGGGGGGGGGGAGACGAACCAGAGATAGTATTCTGGAGGAAAGGGGAACCTGTTATAGTAAGGGAAAATGTCATAGTCCTATATTTAGCACACGAACATCGTATATGCTACAAACGGGCTAAATATAGGACTATGACATTTTCCCTTACTATTACAGACCCTTGTTTCCTTGCTTTTTACACCACCATTGCCTTCAAATCCTATATCCCACCAACTTTCTCATAGAGAAGGTTTGTTTATGTACTTGTAAATAATTTGAATTGATTAATATTCCCAGTTTAGATGTTCCTGTTAGTTTTCAGTCTTTGTTGCATTTGTACTGATGATGTCATAATATTCTGTATGCACCTTAACAGGTGTACATGATTGGCCCAATTCCATTAATAAGCTCACTAACTTGATAATAACTGTCATTGAAAGATTAATCCCCATCCATATATTGAAGCGGTTGAAGATAACTTAGCATTTCAATACATGATCATAGCTGTATCAATTTAATAGTTTAGTGTCCAATTCTTGATGGGGAGGTTGTCGCATTGCTCTTGTCAAAAACAGCATTCTGCCCATTGCAGCTGGTGAAGTCCTGAGATGGTTGACAAGCAAGTGCCTTTGTATTCTAACAAAGTCAGAATTGAATATCGAATGGGAGTGCTTGCCCACATGGGTCCAAGCCAGTCATTAATGGCATTGGAGTGATCAGAACTTTTCACACTTAAAATAGATTTCCAGAATGCCAGGCTTTTCTTGATGAATGCCATTCACACAGGCCTGAGCTAATGCCAAGGGCTTCATGATGTTATGGACAGCACCCAAGGCTTTTCACTCCATATCCTCTGCGGCAGGTGTCCAGCAAGGGGACCCTCTGGGGTGGGTCTTTGCAGTCTCCTTCACCACTCCAATGTTTGTTTCATTGCTTCATTGGACATTCCAGTTCTGCCCTTGGAGAGAACAGAAACACCACTTGAAGCAACCATCAATGACTTCAATCTCATCATTGAAGACTCTGAAACTACTTGTGTTCAGGACAATCTTGCTCCTCCACACCAGCCAATCATGCTTGGCTCATCTCTCTGTGTCTTCTCTCCATGTCTCAGCTTGGCTTTTAGTCATGCCAAATCCCCAGCTGAACTTATACCTATAGCCTCATGGATTTCAGGTGGCTCACAATACATACCACTTGCAGCTGTCTGTTCCTGTCCCATGAAAGCTCTTGCCACACACTTACATGTAAAAGTGGAGGTGACATTATTGTCAGACACAATTTCTTTGTGGGACTCCCGGGAATCATGTAAGCTGGCACTTCCAAAATAATAGAGTAGTGATGTGATGAGGTCACAAGTGATATTGTATATCAGAGCCACTGGGACTAGATCAAGCAGTGGTATGAGGGGAGGGGAAGGTGTGGTATGAGGGGAGGGGAAGGTGTGGTATGAGGGGAGGGGAAAGGTGTGGTATGAGGGGAGGGGGAAGTGTGGTATGAGGGGAGGGGGAAGGTGTGGTATGAGGGGAAGGTGGAAGTTGTGGTATGAGGGGAAGGTGGAAGTTGTGGTATGAGGGAAGGTGGAAGGTGTGGCGTGAGGGGAGGGGGAAGGTGTGATATGAGGGGAGGGGAAGGTGTGACATGAGGGGAGGGGACGGTGTGTTTTGTTAGCACAGGACATGGTGTTCTAAAGGCTTGTGAACAGCGAGTCTTCTAACACAACAGAAAGGTGTCACTATGGAGGTGGGTTGGACAGCATAGAGTGGACCAATACAGCTTCAGGAGGAGATACACAGTTGTTGAAGAATGAAGTGATCGAGCTGATGAGATGGGAGTGGGGATGGGATGGCTGAGTCAGAACTGCACAAGGGTAGGCAGCCATAGTACTCTATATGGGCTCATTTGTGCATGCGGCCAACCATCTATCAAGATGCATAAGCCTGTGAATTGTGTGCCAAAGTTTCATCAAAGAATTAAAATAGTGCTTATCAAAATTAATTTCTCATCAGTATATTTAATTTATAATTTAATGCATCCCAATGCATCAATTAGTTGACCATTGATTTAAAGGAATAAAGAAAACTCTCTAGTTTTAAGGATTAAAGCAGAGGTAGGAGGCTACCTCACATAATCACTGCCATTATATTACTGCCCAGCCAACCTCCTGGGATTATCAGCAAGTGTGGCATGTTCCAGTTCAGCTCACCAGAACCGGTATCGAATAGTTTGTAGTTCGACTCAGTTAGACGTTCGGTCGAAAAAATTTCGAACCTTTCGAACCGCTCATCTAATTAACTAGTTAGTGATGTGATGAAACTTTGTTTGCAAGGTGACACACATGTGTACAGTATGTGAGACATCTTTGGATGCTGGGGGAGGGGGGGAGGGGGGATGTATGTGCGTAAACGTATTATAGGTTAAATACTTCAGGTGTGAAGGTGTAAAGCAATGTCTTTCTCTTGCCCTCACTCTATTTCCCTTTACAGGGACGTAGCACTCATTATAGAAGTGGTCCGGCGAATTTAATTATATTCATAAGAGCATATCCTGTTATCTGTAATTGTAATTTGCTTCGACCCGAATCAGGAATCGGTTCAATCGTTGCAAACTGACAGCTTTCTAAATGACGCCACGGGCACTCACAAAATAATATTTACTTATCTAGTAACTCCGCCTTTTTAGATCATACAATTGATCAGCGATTCACTTGCAATGACCTGGTTGTTATGTAGTAAAATGAACTGACGCACATTTTTTTTAAATTAATTGCAGGGGGAAAAGTGGTCCTGCGAAAGCCGGACTTGCCGGACCTATTCCTACGTCCCTGACTTTACCTATTTCTCCTCCTCTCCTCCCACCTCTCCCTCTCCCCCATCCTTCCTTCTACTCATTCACCTTCCACCTTTCCATGTAGCATGCACTGTAGTTCAACCAGGTGACATTTATATGGACTGCCACAGCTCTTGTTGGTAGCAATCTATGGGTCCTGATCAACCTGGTCCCCAGAACAGGGTCATAGGAGGACATACCACAGCTCATTTGGCCTGATGGGCTGGGGAAGAGGGTTATGTTTAACACAAGATGCCCTTAATGTACTGGTGTATTCATATGATGTGCCTCTTGTTGGTATAGCAGCTGAAGCTGGCAAGCACAATGCAAATGATTAGAAGTGCAAAGAGCTAGGTTGGGTCTTTGTCCCCTTGGCAGTAGAGACCTATGGTTGTTGGGATGAAGAAGCTCAGTGCTCAGTCTCTCCCCTGGCAGCCTGCCTGGCCCTGCAGCTGCAGTGCAGCAAGTCAAAGGCCATCACAAACATCTACCAGATGCTTAACCTCATTGCAATGCTAGCGCCTTGCTCTCCCGGTCAAGGTATCAGCATGCGGAGGACATGGACTGAAGATAGCCTTTAGTGCATATGGAGTTATATTGTATTTGTGTTTGTGCATTACCTTCAAATAATAATATCAAACATACAAGTAAATAATAATACAAGTAAATGTCAATCAGTGGTGATGACCAGTGAGGCCCCCGCTCTTGAAAGCATTACTTTTAATAGTAGAAGCATATGAAAAAATGGCCTTCAGTAGAGCACACAAGAAGCATTACATCATCATTGTGGCATGAGACATAATAATGGACTTGTAATAATCATTAAAATGGTCAGGACAACATTCACATCAGAGCCAGCAGAATGTCTATAATTTAGCCAGGTAGGTCTGGGGAGGGGTTATTATAGTGAGAAGTAACAGTGGGTTGTCTGGTGGGTTCCACTGACTGCACAGAACATTATATGGTAGGACCATTAATTATTATACCACGCCCTTACATGTCATTCTGGAGGGGACATCATTGCACGGCACAATAAGCTGAGAGATTGTTTTGCCAATCTGTGCTCCAAAGCCTGCTTATCTCCTCAACTGGAGAAAGGTCCAGGCATAGACTTCTCTAGACCAGCTGATGTACTGGTGTCAAACTGGTCTCTCTCCCACCCTGCAAGCATTTGACCTAAAAGTCATCCATTCGCTTTATACAGATCTCATTCTGGAAGCAAGTTTGGCTTCAGGCAATTCTGCAGAATGTGGCAAGGTTGGGAAGCATGCCAAAAATGATGAGATGTGTTTAGAGTTGGGCTGGACATGCATTCCATTAGTGGTGGAAGTTTATGGCGGTTGGGGATGTGAAGCCCAAGAATGCTTCTCAAGATTGAGCAAGAGACTTGCCATACAAATGGGACTATCTGACAATGAAGCACTGAGCCAAATCTACTGCCTGCTGGGTGTCACATTAATGAGGCAGAATGCTAGAGCCATCCTGCAGAGATGTCCGCATATTCCCCTTCATGTATGTTAATTCCATAAGGCAAACCTACGGCACTAGACCTGACCATTACCTCACCACTCTGCTCTGTCATCTTGGGTGAATCATGTCACCAGGCTGGTGCAGCAGCCCTGGCAGCTGAGACCCGCAAGCTCCACTCCAATGGACCCAAGTGCCAAGAGTTGGGCTGGTCCTGCATCCCATTGGCAGTGGAGACTTATGGAAATTGGGGCAAGCAGGCACATGATACCTTCTCCAGGCTGGCATCCTTCCTAGCCATTCACCAGTCCTCCCACAAGGCAGTAGTTGTGGCTGAAATGTATGGCCGGTTGAATGTGGTCCTGGTTCGGTCCATTGCTAGAGCCATCCTGACCAGGGAGCTTCCACCCTTCTAACTTGCCATTAGTAGTTTAGTTTAGTTGTACGTAGTATATGTGTTAAATAGTAACATTATTATTATTATTATTTTATTATTTTATTTTTATTTTATTTTTTTAAATAAAATAGAAATTATTAGAATACAGAGAATAAAACCACTATTGCACACAAAAAACACCTATAGATGTTCTAAACTACATAGCTTCTACCTAGAATGGATCTAGCCACTGAACGCACCAGGGACATATTAAGGCAGCTGTAGATGGTGTGGAGGACCCAAGACTTTGAAGTTCCTTGGTGCATCCCGAGTGCAGAAGCGAGGCGGGAAAAGACACCCTGAGCTTCCATGCCCCAGTTACCAAAGGTCTCCACTGCTAGGGGGATGCAGGCCCAGCCCAGCTCCTGGCACTTAGCATCATTTGCAGTGTGTTTCCTGCATTCTGCAGCATAGGCTGCTGCCCCAGCAGTGGAACTGGCGTCTCTCAAGGTGGCAGGGGTGAGGGGAGATGTTACAGTGATGTCCAGGGCAGCAGGAGATCCTCTGTCCCAGCCCTGAACCAGGACATCCGCTGGGCGAGTGTTAGAGTGGTCACTAGAGAGCCCATACCCAGCTTCCACTCTTACTGAGAGGTGGGCTTGGCGACAGAAGTCAGCAACGATGTCACGAAGGTGGTTGTGTCTGATCACCACATCTCCCCCATGCCTGCAAGAAGTCGCGTGGTGACCCAGAGGATCAAGAACCAGATCAGGGCAGAAGGGGCAGGGGGAGGCGTCTGAAGTTTTGAGACCGAGCCACCACCTAATGGCCATTTGGAACTCTGCTGATTCAAGGTGCATTTTCAACCTCGTAGAAGGGATAGCAGTAATCCAAGCACTGGCATGGGGAGAAGAAACTGAGAGCATGCGAGCCTTGTTCACCGGGGAAGCTGAAGACAGCAGAGAATGGAATGCAAAAGAATCCAGCATCTGGGACAGTGACTTCTGCTGAGGAGGAGAATTGAGCACTGATTCCATGGTGATGGAGTCCTGTGGAGAGACTCGGGCATTGAAACGAAGAATGGCCTGTTGTAAATGAATGTTGTCAGGGTTCCCCATTTCTAAAGATGCCAGAGAAGAGATGAAGGCTGCACACGAGTGAAGAGACAGAGAACGCAGGCCGAGCCCACCCAGCTTAGGACTAAGTTGAGCTTGCTGCCATTGTGGGTCTGGCACATCTATTGCTACACAAGAAGAGAAGCAAAGTCTCACTTCTTCGTCAAAGAACTTCAAGGAATCTTCACAGAGGATGGTTGGGTAGGTTCTAGCAAGGTGTACTAACTTGCAGTAGCCTCCACACATGTGGAGGAGAGAGATGGCAACATGGAGATCAACTGCAGCCACATCTGAGATGGCTCTCAGCAGTACCTTGAAAAGATTGTGTTTCTCAGCAAAGAAGCGAGAACAATGCACAAGGTCACCTATAGGAGCCCCAAGGATCTCCAGGTTGGGTAGGAATGAGGACTTAACAGAGGCTGGAAAAAGAGAGAAACCATTCCTACTGAACACTTCACACTTGGGATAACTGATGAACAGACCCAGGTGGGGCCCCAACTCTTCAATTAGATGCAGAGCTCGTACTACAGCTGACCTCTCCCCTGCCAGTATGCCATCATCCAGGTACCAAGCATTGAAGCGGAGATCGATGCAATCGTCGTCAGCCTCTATGCTAGAAGCAAGCTTATGGAGGACCAAAGCAAACAACATTGGGCCAAGGGGATCTCCCTGCTGAACACCTGACTGTGAGCTGATTTTGCCCATGGAGTGCCACAAAATGGAGTGAGAACCATAGCACCATGAGACCCATGGTAGCAGTTCAGGGAAGAAAGAGGAACACTCATCAAGAACTGCTTGCCTGGAAACCCTGTTAAATGCATTAGACATGTCAACCTTGCAGACTACGAAGTCCCCACTCATCCAGCCATCATCAATGCACTTTCTCAATTTGTGAACCACCTTTTCTACGCCTGCCTTACATGCCACGCCAAACTGGGAAGGCTGAAAAAAGGTGGAGAACTTATCTCTGAGGATAGAGCAAAGGCAATAATGATATTGAGCAAGAAACAATAGTACACCACTCACAAGAACAAAGAACTAACTACACTACACTACACTGCACACAAATGTCCTAAAGAACTACTACCCTGCCCATGATGGCCCTGGATATTGATCTAACTAGAACCATGTTCATTCTGCTGTAGATATCAAACAGGGCAACGGATTTGGAGCGACCTTGGTGGATGGACAGTAGAGATGCCAGGCGTGAGAACACGTTTTGGGCCTCCTTCCCCCAATGCCCAAAGGTCTCTACGGCCAGTGGGATGCACACCCACCCCAGCTCCTGACACCTGGCATCATTGGTGGAATGTTTTCTACATTCTGCAGCATGGGCTGCTGCCCCTGAGGAAGTACTGGCATCTCTTAAGGTGGCAGGAGTGAGGGGTGAAGTGACCGTTATATCAAAGGCAGCAGGCTTGCCTCTATCCCAACCCTGAACCAACACATCAGCTGGACGTGTGTTGATATGATCTCCAGATAGGCCATATCCCACTTCAACCCTTACAGGCAGGTGAGCTCGGTGGCAGAGTTCGGCAAAGGTGTCCCTAAGGTGGTTGTGACGGGTGACCACATCTCCACCGCCGGCACGAGGTTGCATGGTGGCCAAGAGGGTCAAGTACGGCCCCAGGGCAGAAGGGGCAAGAAGAAGCAGTTGATGTGTCGAGGCCTAGCCACCATCTGATAGCCACTTGGCACTCTTCTGAATCTAGGTGCATGTTCAAACCTACAGAGGGGATGGCAGAGACCCAAGAACTTGCATGGGGGGCAGATACTGACATCATGCGAGCTTTGTTGGCTGGTGAAGCAGAAGAAACTAGAGCTTGGAACATGTGGGTGTCAAGTTTAAAGGATAGGACTTTCTGTTGAGGGGGAGTGTTAAGCACTGCCTCCACAGTAAGAGAATCCTGTGGAGAAACCTGGGTGTTAAAATGGGAAACAGCTTGCTGTAGGTGAATGTTGTCTGGGCTCCCTAAGTCTGAGGCTCTTCATCAAACAGTATTATTATTATTATTATTAATATTAAATTAAGTAAGCCATGCAATTGAATTTTAAGCCACACCTTTCACCACCAATTCCTTTTGCCTGGGTCTCAAATGGTTGGACATATTGTAGAAGGCTGCCGCTGTGCTGGTGTTCGATCAACTGCTAGTTCTGTTTCTTTCCCTGCGGCTACTTCGCACAGTCACGTGGAAGCGGTCGTGCACGTTATATTTGAATCGCAAATTAACGACTTCATTACACTAATAGACGGCGCGCGCCCTGGCCGCCATTGACCTTGCTGGGAGAATCCAATGCGACACAAATATAGCAGTTCATAATGGGACAACATCAAGGAGGAGCGGTAAGAATTAATTTAATCGCTGATCACATCCATACTACTGAGCCTGTGTAACAGAGATGCGCAATGCGGGAGTACTGTAGGCATATGTATGTAGTGTACACGTATTAAACGTGGACTGTACTGTCCTAGGGAGCCACAACACTGAGAGTCTAGACGTATGCCACCATGAACCCACGGGTCACATGTGCTTACTGTATATACCGGGCCAGTTTACAAAATTACATGGGAATCAGACTGATGGGATAGCGATCCGTCACACTACACTGCCAGCAGTGAAGTTGCGAGAATATCCCCATGCGTATGACTTAGCTGGTCGGTCACCAATCACATTTAAATATCTATAAAGTTGCAGGAGCCAATACACATATATCTTGCCATATTCAGTCGGTGCTATTGCTGGCTACATGTGCGCCTCAATGCGCGCGGGTAATGTGTATGTTATCCCGTATATATGTATACATCCTCTTGGTTATCACTGAAGAAGGCATGTGCAAGCTGATGTGTGCAGCATGCTAACCAAGAACAAGATGCACGAGATTAATGCATACAGTTTCTACTCAGTCGACATCCAGAGTACATATCGTGCCCTGCATGTGCAGGCTTAAAACCTTATATGGTAACAGACTGTTCTGCATGTCACAAACGGATAATTATTGATAGCAGATAACCACTTATAATGACACAGCTTATTTTTCTTCCTATAGATCAGTATGATCTGTTCCATCATCCCAATCTTTGGTGTCATCCATCACATAGGTACAATGTTTTATTTACTTATTACCATGTTAAATTTGGAATGGACGATGGAGCAGGCTGCCCACCATCTTTGCCTGAACGTCATGCTTAAATCATTATTGTTTATGTCTTTATCATATTAGCTTAAAACAATACCATTAAAACTGTGCTTATGAAAGTGTTCAGTTTCAGCTCAGAACTTCTCTTGTGATGCTGATGTTTCCAAACCTCTCTGCTCTGGGACTGTGGTGACCTGTACCTGTGTGGTCACTGGTACTGTGTCCCAGACATGGTGGATATTCAACCACCCCTGTCCTGGTGGTCTTAACAACATACCATTCCTTCAAGTAGCTCCATGCTCATCATCTGATACCTGTGGTCCCCACATCACAGCCACCAACATGGCATCCACTACCACCACCTCATGTCAGACCTCAAAGCTTAAAGTGGCCATGTTCCCTGGTGTAAGTGGACTGAGGGCTGAGTGCAGAGACTTCTCCTACGGGCTGCCTGGTGTGTTGTCAGGGAACGCTTCCTTCATCCTTCAAGGTGTGTTCCCCTGATCATCTTGTATGTATGCATGCCACTTAATCAATGTACTCCATGTTGTCATGGTGATGTGGATGCACTGGTAAACAACAACTAGCAGCCATTTTTACTTTGCAAACTGAGTGGTCAATACTGTGGTAACGTGGAACCTAAAACTGTACACATTCTTCTATGCAGGCTAACCCACATTGAAAGGAATTATCCCTCCCACACACCCTCTCCTCCCCTCCCTCCCACACACCCCCTCCTCCCATCCCACACACACCCTCTTCTCCCCTCCCTCCCACACACATCCTCTCCTCCCCTGCCTCTCACACACATCCTCTCCTCCCCTCCCTCTCACACACACCCTCTCATCACATCCACCTCTCACACAACTCCAAACATTCCTTCATATGGTTTTCAGGTATTGCTATTTTCACTTGTGAGAGGATCCAGTAGGGGGAGGGGCCTACTGTGACGGAGGTGCACCCTTTCAACACACCATACCACCCTAATGACCACCATCACCACCACCATCATCATCATCACCACCACACCATGATCAGATTATACTGCAGCCTTGTTTGTCTCTACAGATGTACCTGGACCTCCTGTTCTGGTCACCAACAGTGCTGGCCCACACCAGCTAACAGTGACCTGGACCCCTCCCACCACTGGTGGTGTTCCTACCAGCTACAATGTCAGTATCAATGACAGCAGTGGTCCTGTGGTCATTCCTGATAATGGATCATCACTGTACACCCACACCTTCACTGGACTGACCAGTGACACACTCTACACTGTATCAGTGGTGGCCATCAACTGTGCTGGTCTAAACCAGACATCAGCTACAGGTATACAGTGTGTATGAATACAATTAATGTATGTGACCTCATTAATATCTAACTATGTTCGTATATGATACAGCCTCTTCATCACCTGATCTTACCATGGAGACACCGACTAACCACATCTACATGGAATGCATACAACACACAAGAAACGTTAGCTGTACAAATGAACCCACAGGAGGGTCGTCTGCGGGGAAGTCTTCTCCAAGTGACCTAGCAGTCACTTACATAACCATTGCAGCTGTCTCATCCTTCTCTCTTGGCTTGCTTGTGGCCTCCGTCATTACATGTGTTTGCTGTATCCGTTTGAAGTCATCACGAGACGTCCCCCCGCCCCTTCCTCCGCCTTATTCTCCTCCGCCTCTTCCTCCGGATATCTCTGACACATGGGATGTGGAGCTGGAGAAGAATGATGCTTACGGAACAGTTCAGAAAATGAACAGTAATTACGTGTGAAGAACAGTTACATACCACATCACGCTGAGTGTGAAGCTAGCTAGTGCAGTAACTACATGTGGTAATTTGCTTAAACCTTTCAATCGCATTACACGTACTTTTCATAGGTGCATGGCCTCCTACGATAAGTAACGCTAACATGTATAGGCAGGTTGTGGTTAATAAGGCGTGATCCACTTACTATTAATAGCCCGCGGTAAAAACCAGAGATAAAGATACAAACATGTTCTCTGTAAGTATCCATATTCGTCTGTTTCTTTAGTAAAGTTCCTTTAGTAATGGCGGCTAAGCATACCTGATGTCGGGCTATTCCATCGGTAGATGGGGCTGCCGAGCATGTCTGGGGAAGGCCACTGGGTAAGTCTCGGGGAGAAGGGCAATACGGACTACCATATTGGGGACTGTGGGGGAGTGTAGGAGGAATGGCCGGGGTGTGTAGGAGGAGGGATGGGCTATTCAAGTATTTAACTGTACAGTACATCCCTATGCGTGTCTGGAAACATGACGTTGTCCTGGGGGGGATTGGAATATGTCCTGAGGGGTAGCAGGTGAAACGTAAGCTTGTCCTGGGGGGGGGGGGGGGGGGGGGGGGGTGTTGAAAAAATGTCCCGGGGAGGGAGGGGGTGGTAGTATACTTGCCTGTCCCCAGGGGGGCTCACAGCTATAACAAAAGTTTTATATACTATCTGGGGGGGGGCTTACGTTTGCAATTATAGATACTAACTTAGTGTGGTACACATGTACTAACTTAGTGTGGTACACATGTACTGACTTAGTGTGGTACACATGTACTAACTTAGTGTAGTACACACATGTACTAACTTAGTGTGGTACACACATGTACTAACTTAGTGTGGTACACATGTACTAACTTAGTGTGGTACACACATGTACTAACTTAGTGTGGAACACACATGTACTAACTTAGTGTGGTACACATGTACTAACTTAGTGTGGTACACACATGTACTAACTTAGTGTGGAACACACATGTCCTAACTTAGTGTGGTACACACATGTACTAACTTAGTGTGGTACACGTGTACTAACTTAGTGTGGTACACACATGTACTAACTTAGTGTGGAACACACATGTCCTAACTTAGTGTGGTACACACATGTACTAACTTAGTGTGGAACACAGGTACTAACTTAGTAGATTAGTATGAGGTAACACATAACCTGATGTTTGCAGGGTGTGACCTATGGAGGTGTGTTCTACCATATGTCATGTCCCCATCCAATCTTGTATGTGATGTGTTTGAGTCTGCTACATCTCTATTCAGCATTCCTGTGTTATCTTGGTCACCATGGTTACAACAGCCCTTGTCCAGGACAATGGTATGTCATTAGATTACTGATAATACCTGGCTCCACCCCATGTGGCTTGATCTTCCATAAATATTGCATGGGGAGGAGGAGGGGGCGGAAATGATATACGTATATGCCAACACGCCCATTTTTGGGCTTGCATTGCCACACCCAGGTACCATGGGGGTGGAGCCATGTAACTAATGGACAAGGACTGGCCAGTTCCCAAACAACTAATAGCTCTTTTTATGTGTACGACTTGTGTAGGACCATAAACTATTATAAATGGGAGGGGCCTTCAGCCTAACCATCCATCCTAATTAATACCCACCAAGTAGTCCAGCTGCTTTTAGCTGAAGACATCTATTATAAGCAGGTAGAGGGGCAGGGGAGGGGCCTTACCCCTCCTTGCCCCTCCCCCTGCTTACAATGGCCCCTCCCTCTTCCTCTGCTTACAATTATCACCTCATGTCCCACAGTATGTGCCCAGAACTTCTCCTGTGATACTTCCAAGCCTGTCTGTCCTGGGACTGAGGCCAACTGTACCTGTGTGGTCACTGGGACCACCTCACTCACTAGATGGAACTTCACTACCATCAGTGGGGTGGCTCTGTGTGATAACAACTTTATCCAATTGGCCCAGCCCCCTCTCTGTAACATCAAAAATGGCAGCTGTGGACCATACCTGAATGCAGCAGCCAGCAGCAATGTGTCTTGTGGCACCTCCATCCTCACCATCACCACCCACACCTCTCTGGATGGACTGGTCATAACATGTCTGGATATGAAGAGTGGTACCATCATAGGCAACACCACCTTGAGAGTGACAGGTTTGTAACCCCCTAGGGTGTGTGTCCCTCCCCCCCCCCAGGGGGTAGTAGGGTCACATCCACATCACAATTGTGTACATATGTACACACATATGATATGTAGCCATATATGGTACATAGCCATATATGGCTTTGAAGAAGTGCAATGTACATGGCCTAACAAATATGGAATCCTCCCTATGGTATCCTGACCACTGTGTGGTTGTCATAATTAAGGTGTCAAATACTGGTGCAAGATAGCAAGCACAGGCAAGCATAGGCAAGCATATGCAAGCTTAGCTTTGATGGACCAATGGGATTTATAGAGTTCACCTGACAGGAGCAGGAGTTGTGGACAAATCCCATTGGTGGACTTTCAGTTGTTATGTATTTATACCCTTGCACAGTGTATTGATTCAGTTGGTCTGCACTATTATTAGATTGTGTAGTGTCCAAAGAGATTGCGATTACCCGATCATCCTTCGAGAAAGCGAGGCAGTTGGGTTGTTAGGTTACTACACTCCCCCACCTCCCCTCCTCCTCCCCAGCCTCCCCTGGTCCTCCTGTTGGCCTGACAGTAAGCAGTACCTCTGTGGACCAGCTAACAGTGACCTGGACCCCTCCCACCACTGGTGGTGTTCCTACCAGCTACAATGTCAGTATCAATGACAGTTCTAACACTCTGGTCCCCATCCCTGCCAATGGAGCACTACAGAACACCTTCACTGGACTGACCAGTGACACACTCTACACTGTCTCAGTGGTGGCCATCAACTGTGCTGGGACCAGCAGTGTGATGTCAGCCTTTGGAAGAACAGGTAATATTTTATGTTGGGGTATTGTACATGTAGAAAGTGATGATGGGGTGGAGGGTGGTGATGGGGAGGAGGTGTAGTAATTTCTAATCAAAACATATGGAGGGTGTGACACATTTGATAATACACACATGTACACACACACACGTACACACACACACACCTGTTGGCTACAGTACTGGCTCGGTCATAGAGGAAATAAAGTACAGAACATAGGGTGCACACCGAATGCCTGGGACCAGGTGCGCATCACACAGTGGTTGATCTAGTCTCGTTCCCAGACCCCACGTACGTCACAGCTGCGGGATGGATTACATCACCACTACACTTGAAGTAGCGGTGATGTAATCCATCTGCCGAGACTATGGCTGATCCTCCTACTGCTGTTAGTTATCTGTGGTACACTTGTTACCAAAGCATCAAAATAACACCCCCACCCCCCAAGTGCACTTGTTTTACCCATATTAATATATTTATACAGATGCATACATTGTCTGAACACTTCGTATAGATCGGCGCCTTCCTGTTATATGTGATGTGTGTCTGTGTGTGTCTGTGTTTGTGTGTGTGTGTGTGTGTGTGCGTGTGTGCACGCATGTGTGGGTGCGTCTGTGCATGTGTCTGTGTAGATACTGGATGCATGCATTGGTAACTAAAGAAACCAACCATCAGTGTTCATAGCTATGAAAACTAACCAGTGTTCATAGCAACCGCTATGAAAACTAATACTTGCCTTAGTCCCAATGTATACGCCTCTATGATCGAGCTGCGAAATTTCTCTATGACTGAACAGGTACTGTATTGACAACATACACAGGGCATTTTGAATTAGAATAACCACAGGGTCATTTTAATAACCACAGGGCCATTTTCAGTGTCAACAACAGGGAACATTAGATCCTCAGAACAGCCACATAAAGGTAAGTTCCATGTGTGTGTGTGTGTGTGTGTGTGTGTGTGTGTGTGTGGTGGATCGGTACAATGCTGATCCTTACATAAGTGGGCGTCTGCTCGTGACGTTAATTGAAGTGGGGGGGGGGGGTGCATAACTGCCTGATCTTCAATTAAAGAGACTACGTCATAACTATAACTTGTGAGCACTTGCCAGTATTCGCTGATATCACCGACAATAAAACTAAAAATAGGTCGTCACAAAAAGGAGGAGGGTGTAATGGGGAGGAGGGTGGTGATGGGGAGGAGGGCAGTGATGGGGAGGAGGGATTGCGTTGGATAGCTATAATAACGTCTAATCATTTTCAGTGTCAACAGCAGGGAGTATTATACCGTCAGGACTGCCAAGTACAGGTAAGTTTAATGTAATGTTGAGAGGGTGATTGTCACACATGTATGTGGGTGATTGTCACTCCTACCTGTAGGACACCAGGTCTGTACACACACGTTATGGCACAGGTCTGTACACACACATGTTATGACACAGGTCTGTACACACACGTTATGGCACAGGTCTGTACACACACGTTATGGCACAGGTCTGTACACACACGTTATGGCACAGGTCTGTACACACACGTTATGGTACAGGTCTGTACACACATGTTATGGCACAGGTCTGTACACACACATGTTATGGTACAGGTCTGTACACACATGTTATGGCACAGGTCTGTACACACACGTTATGGCACAGGTCTGTACACACACGTTATGGCACAGGTCTGTACACACATGTTATGGCACAGGTCTGTACACACATGTTATGGTACAGGTCTGTACACACACATGTTACACACATGTTATGGTACAGGTCTGTACACACATGTTATGGCACAGGTCTGTACACACACATGTTATGGTACAGGTCTGTACACACATGTTATGGCACAGGTCTGTACACACACATGTTATGGCACAGGTCTGTACACACGTTATGGTACAGGTCTGTACACACACGTTATGGTACAGGTCTGTACACACACGTTATGGCACAGGTCTGTACACACGTTATGGTACAGGTCTGTACACACACGTTATGGCACACTTGAACATCTTGTTCTGCAGGTGGCAGTAACCTCAAGTATGCTATTGGTGGAGGTGTTGGTGGAGTTATTGGAGGAGTAGCCTTCCTCATCATCATCATCATCATTGGTGTGAGCATTTACTGCGTCAAGCATAAGCGTACATGTAAGTTGGAGTGGTACCTGCATGGAGGTACACTACCATCCCCCTCATGGAGGTATACTACCATCCCCCCTCATTTGGTGAAGTCCATTTTCCTATAGAGTTCACTCTGTGCCATCTGCATGAGGTACACATCACCCTTATGGCTAGGTGCACATCACCCTTATGGCTAGGTGCACATCACCCTTATGGCTAGGTGATCATCACCCTTATGGCTAGGTGCACATCACCCTTATGACTAGGTGCACATCACCCTTATGGCTAGGTGAACATCACCCTTATGCCTTGGTGAACATCACCCTTATGGCTAGGTGAACGTCACCCTTATGGCTAGGTGAACATCACCCTTATGGCTAGGTGCACATCACCCTTATGGCTAGGTACACATCACCTTTATGGCTAGGTGAACATCACCCTTGTGGCTAGATGAACATCAACCTTATGGCTAGGCGAACGTTACCCTTATGGCTAGGTGCACGTCACCCTTATGGCTAGGTGAACGTCACCCTTATGGCTAGGTGCACATCACCCTTATGGCTAGGTGCACATCACCCTTATGGCTAGGTGCACATCACCCTTATGGCTAGGTGCACATCACCCTTATGGCTAGGTGCACATCACCCTTATGGCTAGGTGCACATCACCCTTATGGCTAGGTGAACGTCACCCTTATGGCTAGGTGCACATCACCCTTATGGCTAGGTGCACATCACCCTTATGGCTAGGTGCACATCACCCTTATGGCTAGGTGCACATCACCCTTATGGCTAGGTGCACGTCACCCTTATGGCTAGGTGCACATCACCCTTATGGCTAGGTGAACATCACCCTTATGGCTAGGTACACATCACCCTTATGGCTAGGTGAACATCACCCTTATGGCTAGGTGAACATCACCCTTATGGCTAGGTGAACATCACCCTTATACAGTGGCCCTGAGGTTGCAAGCAATTATGGGTTTCATACAAATATCATAGGGTGGATTTGTGGTTTTAACTAAACACACGCAGGTTTTGATATGGTTCAGACAAAAAAGTGGTTTACATTGTTGGACATGACTTGACTGAAGGATCAAACAACCCAACTACCTACGTATGGCTCTTTTTGTTTTTTACATAAGATGCCGGGCTGGGAAATATTTGTCCTAGCATTCACACACACACACACACACACACCGACACTCACACACACACATACACACATAATATGCAGGTGTATATACATGGTGCGTGTGTGTGTGTGTGAATGCTAGGACAAATATTTCCCAGCCCGGCATCTTAGGTAAAAAAAAAAAAAGAGCCATACGTAGGTAGTTGGGTTGTTTGATCCTTCAGTCAAGTCATGTCCACCAATGTAAACCACTTTTTTGTCTGAACCAGATCAAAATCTGCGTGTGTTTTGATTTTGTTAGTAGACCTGTGGTAGGAGAGGTGGAACATCAGCATCTAATATTGAAGCACCATTTATGTATGCAGAATTTTATGTGGTACGTAATTATATACGTAATTACAATAATTATGACCAGATATACATATCACATGTGTTACATGTTATTAATACCAAACGTTTATTGCATCACGTGTATTGTTACAACGTAATGTTGGGGAGACAGTCATGGTGTATTGCTCACGTCATTTGTATATTTTTATCACACCTGTGATGTAAGTTAGCAACAAAAGTGAACTGCACATCCACCACTACTAAGATAATGGTTATTAAAATTAACACATCAGTTAACGCATCAGTATGCTTTTCCATTAAAACTTCATTGGCTAGAAGGTGTGTGTGTGGGTGGGTGGGGGGTTACCAGACAACACATACGTATGGATATGTTCCTGCTATCTAAATTGATGTTAACAATGTGTACATACGCGTTTGAAGCTGCCATACCCCTCTAATACATATGTATGGCTTCCATTGAATAACTTATTAATAACTTATTTATTACAGGTGGTGAAAGTGGTGGTGGAAACAAATCCATGGTGGAAGAACTTAAAGATAAGGAAGAAAAGGTTCAAGGTGATGGTCCAGGTGAACCACTGATACCATCAACTGGATGTAGGCACCGTCCCCAACAAGCAATAACTCTGCACTGGTGACCTTTGAACTGGACCATATTTGGTGTTGTCTGTGTTGTACAGATCAAGATGTTGGATTATGACCATCTTATGTTTGCTCTGACCATGGTCCGTGCATGTGATAATAATGTAATTTGACAGATTTAATTAAATAACAAAGTTAACTGATATGTACCAGACATGTATAAAAACTATGGTGAAGTGATTATGTTGACGTAACAAGTCCCCAGTCCTACTTGTGTTCAGCACCTGCAAAATTAAGATGAAGATAATATACCTTATAAGGTGATGTACATGCATACACCTTATAAGGTGATGTACACACGTACACCTTAATAAGATGGTTGGATTATATGCTTAGCAGTTACAAAGACATACATGGTCTCCTGGTCACACAAGGTATTTCACTCTGGTTAGTCATTCTCCTTGGCATACAGTAGACATCACCAGAGACAGGTGCATTAGTGAGGAGCTCCTGTGTGTGTGTGTGTGTGTGTGTGTGTGTGTGTGTGTGTGTGTGTGTGTGTGTGTGTGTGTGCATGTGTGTATGTGTGTGCAGTACCATTCAGTTCAAGCGATGCATTCTCTGAATGATTACCACACACATGTACATATATCATGCATACCACTTCTATTTGGACCACACCACCTCCTATACCCCCTGGGGGGGCCCTGTATGGGACCACACCACCTCCTATACCCCCTGGGGGGGCCCTGTATGGGACCACACCACCTCCTATACCCCCTGGGGGGGGGGGGGGGGGGGGGGGGGGGGGTATAGGGGGTCCCTGTATGGCTCACCTGTTTTGTCCCAATACTCTCATGTTGGAGTCTGGCCATCTCCAGCTC
The DNA here is from genome assembly GCA_963681505.1 of Eunapius fragilis. Classification (NCBI taxonomy): domain Eukaryota; kingdom Metazoa; phylum Porifera; class Demospongiae; order Spongillida; family Spongillidae; genus Eunapius; species Eunapius fragilis. The sequence continues at coordinate 288,329 of OY811978.1, read as the reverse complement.
ACGACCACACCCCCTGGCCCCCTCCTCCCCATCCTCAGCACGTCCCAGCAGAGCATACATGGCCGAAGGTAGGTCCTCATCCAACTGAACCAGCTGGAACAAAGGGATCAGTACTACAGGACACCACACTGTAGAAGGACTGGTTGAATGAGCAGCCAATGGTTGCATTATTGGTTTGGATGTGTGTACTGGTGATGTACAGGACCTGGTTGGTTGTGGCTGCACCTACACAAAGACAATCACAGCTAACACATATGTACCCCCAGTAGTGTTCAACACGACAGTTGGTTGTCGACCTTCAGTCATAGCCTTCTGGCATGTCACTATGTCCTCATAGCCCATAGCTGGTACGCGATAGCTCTGTCCAACCTTTTCATCCACTCCACTGTAGAGCACTCCATCTTGAAAGGCTCCATTAGTTAGCAGCAAAGACTCCAAAGGCCTTCTACGAGATAGGCATTCCCTAAATTATTACTAATGGCTCTTTTAATAATAAATGATCGTGCAAAATACAATCAGCACTACATGTTAACACAGCCAAATCTTAAAAACTGGATGTACTGAACAGACATGACATGACAATTTCAGGGCATGAAATTATGTCAATCATGTTCCAGGTTTTTAAGATTTGGCTGTGTATTTTATTTCTTCTATAGCTTCAGTTCCATTTATTTTCGTAGGGCTAAACAAGAGATGCACACACAGTGTACAGAGCATGTACACACATTTGTGAACACAGGCAGAAGTGTGACCATTACCTTTGTGGGGGTATCACGGCTGACTTTTTATTTTTATTAATGGATAGGCTAAAGGCTGCACATGTGTGTGTGTGTGTGTGTGTGTGTGTGTGTGTGTATGTGTGTGTGTGTGTGTGTGTGAATAATCCACCTGCCACATCACAGGTGACCAGCCAAACCTTTTCCTTTTCTCAACACCACACAAGCTACCATGGCGATGATGATGACACACACGAGCACAACGCCAAGGAAGGCACCAACAACACCTCCAAGGATAGCAGCTAAGGTAGAGCTCTCTGTGGCTGTAGAAGATGGGGAGGAGGGGGAGGGGGGAAATGAGGGGGGGAGGGGGAGGGAGGATATGAGGGGTGCTGCACAAGGCATAGTGTGCACACCTGAGGTGGATAGTGGTGGTGATGGTGATGGTGATGGTTGAGGTGTTGTGATGAAGCTGAAGAACACCTTCACACCTCCAACCACAGGACCACCACAGTTAGCAGAGGTAGTGTTGGTAACTGCTTCCTTGCAGTAGTACATCTGACCACTGGTGAGGTTACCAAGGTACACAGCCACCTCTGTGCCTCTGGTAGAGGAGACATTGTACACACTTGAGTCAGGAGGAACAGAGGGATCAGTACTACAGCACACCACACAGTAGAAGGACTGGTTGAATGAGCAGCCAATGGTTGCATTATTGGTTTGGATTTGTGTACTGGTGATGTTCAGGACTTGGTTGGTTGTGGCCACACCTACACAAAGACAGAAGTGATAAGCTCCAAAAATACATACATGTAGTTATCTTTAATGCTGGCGGTGCAGTTGTATAATTTGTCGTTGGTCATAACCTGGTACTGACATATAGTGCTTTTAGGATCTGGCAGGTTTAAATCCTTTTGATGTGTACAAACAAACTGTGTACAGCATGTGGAGCATGGCTAGCATGGGTATATGTCAGTACCTTTAAATATAACTGCATTAATTTTGCATTGATCACCATATATGGTAATACGTATAGTTTGCTTTCTGTGTCATCCCCACATGCCTCAGCCTGGCTTTCCGTGGTTCCCTTCTCCAGGGCTTAATTTACATCTGGAGCCTGCTGAATTTCAAGCGGCCATACAATGGTGGCTTGGAATCGGGGTTGCCCACTGTTCAATGTGTCCACACTGCCCTCATTCTCTGGATCCATTAGGGTACCATGCCTTAACGTGCAAGCATGGTGGGGATGTAGTTACCAGGCACAACAGGCTTCGTGATGTTTTTGCAGAGTCCTGTAGGCGAGCCTGCATCGGTGTTCAAGTGGAGGCAGGGAGTGGATTAGGACCCGATGAGCACCACACTCGCCCAGCTGATGTCCTGGCCGCCAACTGGATGCTAGGGAAGCCTGCTGCCTTTGATTTTGCTGTCACATCTCCGCTTATTTCAAGTACCTTACATGAAGCGAGTGCGACAGCAGGGTCAGCAGCCTATGCTACAGAAGTGAGAAAACATCAGGTAAATGATGTGAAGTGTGCAGAACTGGGTTGGGTCTCTATTCCAGTAGTGGTAGAGACGTATGGGTGCTGGTGTACGGAGGCTAAATGGGCATTGTCACAGCTGGCCTCTCGATTAGCCATGAGGCTCAATTGCCCAAAGTCAACAGCAACAGCATCCCTCTATGGACGACTGAGCATAACCCTTGTCTGAGCCAATGTCAGGGCACTTTTGTCCAGAGTCATCACTCTGGATGGTTATTAAAGCTGAACAATACATGTAGACTTATGGTTGTGCTATAATGTCATGTGTATATTAATTATTATAATATATAATAAAACATATTCTATTTACCCACAAAATATTTTTGAACTTTAAACTATTCTGTTGCAATTGCTTTGTAGTAACAAGAAACGTAAAAAGGTATGGAGTACGTCTAATGCCATACTGCTTAGAAAAGACTGTTACTTTTTCATGCTATTCAGTGCTTCAGAAGTGTGGGTACCCGCAACGGAAGGAGGCGTGCCACACGTGAAGTTGGGGCACCCAACCTGGGAAACCAAGGGTGTTGAATGCCTCATATTCAATTAGTTGTGAGGACTGACCGTCCAGTGAGGCGGCGTGCCGGAAAGGGGGGGAGGGGGAGGGGTCTCGAGCCCCTCCAATTATGACATGGGGGGGCTCAGCCCCTCCTAAACAAACAACAGTACAATTGTTATTCTTCGCCCGTACCGTTATCAATTTATATTATGACATCCAGAAAAGTTTAGATCTGTCGCCATAGGCGACCGCTCGATGGAATTTTTACCCCCGGCGGACAAAAGGAATAAATTCCCCCATTGAAATTTAATTATCCTCGCTTTTGGAAGCCCCCCAATCTTATATACCTATATACCTTCCGCCGCCCCTGAATGCGCCTTTGTGTAGCTGTATTTAATTAAGGCTGCACATTTGTAGTTTGTGTGTTCCTGTGCTATACAATTGCTGCTACTCTTCGGTTGTTGCGCTAGCTCCCAATACCTGGTCCTTACGATCCATCACAAGTATTAAGGTATGTTAAGTTATGGCAGTACTGACATACAGTACAAGACCTCTTTGGATATATGAAAGACATATTTTGCAGGATAACCATAAACAGCAATATTTCTAATTTATGTGTGTTACTCACCATATATGGTAGTGCAGTCCTCACCAGCCACAGCTCCATCTCCATTTATGGAAGCCACAAAGATGGTGAAGTTGGTAGCAAAGACAGAAACTTGTTGGACATATAGACATGGTGATGAACTTGAAATCAGTACTGTTCTACCACATATCCAGATCATGTGTTACTTACTACTAGTTATTAAAATCAGTTATCGTAAACTGCAAATCTTGAATAACTTTGTTAATAGAGGGCTTTGAATATTTTGATTTATGAGGGATTTGATACAGTTACTTAACCGCTTACAATAAAATTGGTATTTGCCTAACTACTGCAACATATGTTAAAGAAATCAAGCAGTTAATTAATTTTAATCCTGAGTTATAGGGTTTTAAAGCGTGGCGTTCTTTCGCAAACACCCTGTATAAAGGGAATTCAGCCTATATGATAACCAGGATGGCCCTAACCAGGATGGTCCTAACCAGTATGGCCCTAACCAGTATGGCCCTAACCAGTATGGCCCTAACCAGTATGGCCCTAACCAGTATGGCCCTAACCAGTATGGCCCTAACCAGGATGACCCTAACCAGTATGGCCCTAACCAGTATGGCCCTAACCAGTATGGCCCTAACCAGTATGGCCCTAACCAGTATGGCCCTAACCAGTATGGTCCTAACCAGCATGGCCCTAACCAGTATGGCCCTAACCAGTATGGCCCTAACCAGCAATGGAAGAGTTAAGGACCATATAATGTTATCATGACCCTCTTTGCCCCAATTTCCACACGTCTCCACTGCCAATGGAATGCAGGACCAACCTAACTCCTGGCATTAGGGTCCATTGGAGTGTAGCTTACGGACCTCTGCTGCAAGGGTTGCCACTCCAGCTTGGTGACATGACTCACCTAAGATGGCCGGGCAGAGGGGTGATGTGATGGTCATAATGTCCAGTGCAACAGGTTTACCTCCTATCCCAGCCAGCATTAAGGATGTCAGCAGGTCTGGTGTGGGCAAGGTCTTTCTAGTGAGCTGCCATGGGCCTTCCACCTCCAGGATGTAACTGAACACACCGGTCCCTCCTCCTCCTCCTCCCCACTCCTTTGTTCAACACCATGATGCAGATGTGCCATGGTAGGTCAAAGCTCACAAATAGGATATAATAATGTGTTAGCACACAAAAGTCTTTTCGTTTGTAGCAGAATAGCAACAGTCTTCACACCCACTGTGTGTAGAGGTGTGTGGGGTATATTAAATCACATAAAACTATTCATCCAGTAGGATGTATTCCACTCCATTCACTGTTCCTCTCTCACAGACATCCAAGGGGCTAACATAAGGACTTACCAATACAGCACTCAAAGGTTTAGCTTAAGGACTTACAGATAAGCACTCAAAGGGTTAAACTAAGAACTTACAGATACAGCACACAAAGGGTCACACAGGGTTAACACAAGTTTGCCACAGCATACATGTCGCCAGAGGGTGCAGGGGTGTGGGTAACTGGTTTGGACTTTGTGGCAGCCACTGCATATGTCTCCCCAGCAGGTCCTGTGGTGTGTTCTATGTCCTTAGGGTCCTGGTAGGGACGGGGAACTAATGAACCATGATATGCTACAAATGAATGATTAGCACACACAAGAACAGAGCAGTAATTTTATTTACTAAATGGTTTGAAACTGAAAGTGTCTCGTCTTCATTTATTTGCAAAGTACAGTCTGCATGTCTGTCCCCACCCCAATGTCTGCCCTGTGGTAATTGCCTAAGAGATTTTGGTCCAATAGGCATTGTAAGATTTTAGAAGCTTCCAGTACATGAGACATGCTAAGATGGAATTCCTGTACCAAAGGACTCCCCTGACTCTCCAATGTAGGTGGGATTTCTAGAGAGGTTGGAATCAATCTGTGTGGTGTAATGTATCTGTACTGAATAGAGTCAGTCACATGGTTGTGTGGTACACTTGATTTTAAAGTTCAAGAAATGCAGTGCACATTGAACAGATGAGTTTGTTTTCTTCAGTCTGGGTACAAACATTCTCTATGAGATAGTAGGTAGCTACATGCTAAAACCATTCACATGACTTTATTGTATTTCAGGGAACATTGTGGCTCAATCCTAACTCTTTTCACCCAGCAAGAAGGTTTAGGACTTGTTTTCACGGGTGCACGCTATTGCCTTCCATCCCACAGTGGTTTAGGTATAGGGGGTGACTGCTGTCTACTGGCTCTGCTTGGGCAATCAACTTAAGCTATGGACCCTACCGTCCCTAAAGGCAGAACCCTTAACTAGGCCAGCTAGAACCAGGCATACAGCCTCAACCAGTTTCAAGCTGGGCCTCTGTAAGGATGGTAGGGTCAATAGCTTAAGTCCATTGCCACTAAAACCTATGCTGCTAAATGATCTGATCACAAGGAGTCTCCCTAATGGTAGGTCATGTTTCTTAATGACTTCATAACCGGGGTCCAGAGACGGGGAGAGGGGGAGGGGGTAGGGGAGGGGGTATGGGAGGAGGTATGGGGAGGAGGTATTGGGAGGAGGTATGAGGGGAGGAGGTATTGGGATGGGCATGAAGTATCAACAAGATGTTGAATTAGTAACTGGCTCTCACCACAACCACCTCACATACCTGATGTAGGGGCCACCTGCTCAGCCTTTGGCTTAGGCTTATCAGCCACTGCATACATGTCCACACCTGGTCCCTCTGTACGCTTGATGGCATTGGGGTCCTGGTACAAGGCCCCGCCATCCTGGGTCTGGGGAGGAGGGACACTCCTCCAGTGCCACTGAAAGTCATAAAGACAACAGAGGTGGTGTGAGGTGGTAACAGAGGTAGTGTGAGGTGCTAACAGAGGTGGTGTGAGGTGCCAACAGATTGTGTGAGGTGTTAACAGAGTCGGTGTGGGGTGTTAACAGAGGTGGTATGAGGTGCTAAACAGTGTGAAGAGCTAAGGAGCTATAGAGATGGAAAATCGGCTACATGGACTTATAGCTCCATCTGATGTTTATTGGAGGGTACTCTTCTCTCTACATCCTTGGTAGGCTTATTGGAGGGTACTCTTCTCTCTACATCCTTGGTAGGCTTATTGAAGGGTACTCTTCTCTCTACATCCTTGGTAGGCTTATTGGAGGGTGCTCTTCTCTCTACATCCTTGGTAGGCTTATTGGAGGGTACTCTTCTCTCTACATCCTTGGTAGGCTTATTGGAGGGTGCTCTTCTCTCTACATCCTTGGTAGGCTTATTGGAGGGTACTCTTCTCTCTACATCCTTGGTAGGCTTATTGGAGGGTGCTCTTCTCTCTACATCCTTGGTAGGCTTATTGGAGGGTACTCTTCTCTCTACATCCTTGGTAGGCTTATTGGAGGGTGCTCTTCTCTCTACATCCTTGGTAGGCTTATTGGAGGGTACTCTTCTCTCTACATCCTTGGTAGGCTTATTGGAGGGTACTCTTCTCTCTACATCCTTGGTAGGCTTATTGGAGGGTGCTCTTCTCTCTACATCCTTGGTAGGCTTATTGGAGGGTACTCTTCTCTCTACATCCTTGGTAGGCTTATTGGAGGGTACTCTTCTCTCTACATCCTTGGTAGGCTTATTGGAGGGTGCTCTTCTCTCTACATCCTTGGTAGGCTTATTGGAGGGTACTCTTCTCTCTACATCCTTGGTAGGCTTATTGGAGGGTACTCTTCTCTCTACATCCTTGGTAGGCTTATTGGAGGGTACTCTTCTCTCTACATCCTTGGTAGGCTTATTGGAGGGTACTCTTCTCTCTACATCCTTGGTAGGCTTATTGGAGGGTGCTCTTCTCTCTACATCCTTGGTAGGCTTATTGGAGGGTACTCTTCTCTCTACATCCTTGGTAGGCTTATTGGAGGGTGCTCTTCTCTCTACATCCTTGGTAGGCTTATTGGAGGGTGCTCTTCTCTCTACATCCTTGGTAGGCTTATTGGAGGGTACTCTTCTCTCTACATCCTTGGTAGGCTTATTGGAGGGTACTCTTCTCTCTACATCCTTGGTAGGCTTATTGGAGGGTACTCTTCTCTCTACATCCTTGGTAGGCTTATTGTAGGGTACTCTTCTCTCTACATCCTTGGTAGGCTTATTGGAGGGTGCTCTTCTCTCTACATCCTTGGTAGGCTTGGAATATTGTGATGAGAATCAACTCATTGACCTCATGCACATTAGAAAAAAAGGCCCAGCAATTGAACCAAGGCTTCAGTCGGAAAAAATCTGGTGATCTAGTTAAAAATCATGTCAAAATATGCCTGTACTAAAACCTCTCGGGAACTAAACTGGGGAAAATATCTGGCCGTGTGCTTACACCATACTGTGTATAGAACGATTACGGAAGTATGTCATGATTACGCGAATTAATTTTTAACTCCTGTTGACCGCTCATTTCATTCACATGTTAATTAAAAAAATAAAAACCAAGCCATGCAATTGAATTTCAAGCCATACCTTTCAGCACCAATTTCTTTTGCCTGGGTCTCAAATGGTTGGACATATTGTAGAAGGGTGCCGCTGTGCTGGTGTTGGATCAACTGCTAGTTCTGTTTTTTTTTTTTTTTTTTTTCTTCCCCACACTTTCGCGCACGCAATCACTTGGAATGTTAATGAAGCTGGTCGAAATTTGAATCGAAATTCATTACACTAATAGACGGCGCGCGCCCTGACCTTGCTGGAAGAAGGAAGAAGAGTCCTGCAATCCTATGCAACACAAATATAGCCAGTTCACAATGGGACAACGTCAAGGAGGTTCGGTAAGAATTAAATTGGCTGATCTCGCCCATCTGAGTTACTGTAGCATAGATCTCCTCTTATATCATGCTGTTTAAAATGCGTGGGCTTCCGAATGGGGACCAAGTGTGACAGAGATGCGCACTGCATGTGTAGTGTGCACGTAACGTGGACTGTACTGTCATAAGGAGATCATTCGAGACCACAACACTGAGAGTCTAGACGCATATATGGGTCACATTACAGTTACAAAGTTATATTTACTGGCCCTCACTGTGCTCATGTGTACATGAGATATGGGCACATGAACATGGGATATAGGGCTAGTTTCCATGTGATGGCGATCCGTTACATTAAACTGCCAGCGGTGAAGCTCCACATGTGCATGACTAGCTGGTTGGTCAAGCGGGTGGGCCTATAGCTAAAGCGGTGGGCCTAGCTTTATCGGTGATGTCATGCCATTGCTGGTTAGTTTACATGTGCGCAATGCAATGATTCAAGCCATCAAGAAGGAAAGCTGATTTGCTGCATGATTACCAAGAATATGTCATGTGTATATATGTATGCATGTAGTTCCCTGGTCAAGTGGTGACCCAGAAACATTGTTCGGATAGCACGGAGACATTAATTGGAGTCATCCTACAAGGGCGTAGACAAGTTTTTCAAACTGGGGGGGGCTAGTTATTAATAAACCAAGTTATCCAAACTAATTATAGTACATCCGGTTGGTTTATTAATTAAGTTTGCTAGTTATTAAAAAACTGCCCAAAAAACTGGGGGGGCTTAAGCCCCCCCTGCCCCCCCCTTGTCTACGCCCTTGTCCTATGTCTTGCAATCACAATAAGTTCATGAATTATTTGATTTCAAAACGATGCCTCAGTCCAAAAATATATGTACTTCAAGCAACGACATCATCAGGTCAATTATAAAAGTACATGATTAGGTATAAAGCATATCATTTTAAATATGGGGTCATGACAATCAACGTCACTGGCTGGATGCATGGGATTAGGTACCCAGTTTCAATTCAACATCCAGGGTATATTTTCTCAGTTTACTGTGCTGGCTTAAAACCTTATATGGTTCAATTTTGAATACTACATAACTGATAATGATTATATTACTGATAACTGATAATAGATAACTGCAGCTGGTGACTTAGCTTATTTCTCTTATATAGATGAGGGTCTGCTCCATCATCTCAATCTTTGGTATCATCCATTACAAAGGTACAATGTTTTTATTTCCATGTTTTAATAACAAGGTACTTAGTCCATTTAACTGATTATTATCATCTCAAGCGGCTTTCTTTGAACTAACATGTTTCAGTCTAACATTTCAACTACAGCCTTTGTTGTGTGTGTGTCATGTGTATTATGTTACATAATTATGCATGTGTAAACATAAATTTGTATATCTGTTTAAATGCATGTGCTTATGAAAGCATTCAGTTTCAGCTCAGAACTTCTCTTGTGATGCTGAAGTTTCCAAACCTCTCTGCTCTGGGACTGTGGTGACCTGTACCTGTGTGGTCACTGGTACTGTGTCCCAGACATGGTGGATATTCAACCACCCCTGTCCTGGTGGTCTTAACAACATACCATTCCTTCAAGTAGCTCCATGCTCATCATCTGATACCTGTGGTCCCCACATCACAGCCACCAACATGGCATCCACTACCACCACCTCATGTCAGACCTCAAAGCTTAAAGTGGCCATGTTCCCCGGTGTAAGTGGACTCAAGGCAGAGTGCAGGGACTTTTCCTATGGGCTGCCTGGTATGTTGTCAGGGAACGCTTCCTTCATCCTACAAGGTGTGTTCCCCTGGTCATTTTGTATGCATGCATGCCACTTAAATCAATGTGCTCCACATTGTCATGGTGATGTGGATGCACTGGTACACAACAAGTAGCATTATCAAATGGTCACTACTGTGGTAACTGACAATGGCATGGAACCTAAAACAATATACACTAGTAGAACTAAACCAATGTGAAAGTCGGGATGTTTATCCCCTCCCCCTCCCTCTCCTCCCCTCCCACACACCCTCTCTTCCCCTCCCTCCTGCACACCCTCTCCTCCTCTCCCCTCCCACACACCCTCTCCTTCCCTCCCTCCCACACACCTTCTCCTCCCCTCCCTCCCACACTCCCTCTCCTCTCCTCCCTCCCACACACCCTCTCCTCCCATCCTCCCACACACCCTCTCGTCCCCTCCCTCCCACACACCCTCTCTTTCCTCCCTCTCACACACTCTCCTCCCCTCCCATCCACCTCACACGTATAACTTTCAACATTCCTTCATATGGTTCTCAGGTGTTGCTCTTTTCAGTGGTGGGAGGGTCCAGTAGGGGGAGGGGCCCACTGTAAGGGAGGGGCACCCTTTCAACACACCACACCCTAATGGCCCTCCCCCCACCATCACCATCACCACCACCACCATCACCACCACACCATGATCAGATTATACTGCAGCCTTGTTTGTCTCTACAGATGTACCTGGACCTCCTGTTCTGGTCACCAACAGTGCTGGCCCACACCAGCTAACAGTGACCTGGACCCCTCCCACCACTGGTGGTGTTCCTACCAGCTACAATGTCAGTATCAATGACAGTTCTAACACTCTGGTCCCCATCCCTGCCAATGGAGCACTACAAAACACCTTCACTGGACTGATCAGTGACACACTCTACACTGTCTCAGTGGTGGCCATCAACTGTGCTGGGACCAGCAGTGTGATGTCAGCCTCTGGAAGAACAGGTAATATTTTATGTTGGGGTATTGTACATGTAGGAAGTGGTGATGGGGAGGAGGTGTGATGGTTATGTACATATAGCTTGTTTTTTTTTACATAAGTTTTTCGTAAGAAGCCGGGCTGGGAAAATTGTATGTGTCCTTGTGTGTTTGTGTGTGTGTGTGTGTGTGTGTGTGTGTGTGTGTGTGTGTGTGATGCAATTAGCTCTAAGCAATCACGTGCACCACAATTAGCTGTAGAGGCTCAAACTGAGTTGGCTCTGCAATTCATGGGACATATAAGAGATATTACATAACATACAGTGTATGTGTTGTCATGGAGAAAGGCATTCCTTTGGTAGGTAGCATAGAGGTTTTCATCTTAATCAACATGGCTGGCCTTATACTGCACTATTGGAGACACAACAAGACCATCAAGTAATATTTGTGCTTCGTCCAAACATTTCAGAGGGTGCAGTTTTTCAAGCTTTCATTTATATAAGCAGCAAAGACTGTTGACCTTGCATGTAGCTGGGTTAATGGTGACCCCCCCCCCTGTGGCTATCTTATGTAACTCTTGGTCACATGACACTGTAATCACGCATGTTTATATCCCATAGTTCTCCTTGAGTCACACAGCCAACTCTGTTTGAGCCTAAATGCCCCTATGGCCTATGGAATTTGCTCTAGCACAGGGAAAGCGTGCAATTGCTTACATCATTGCTTTGAGCAAAACAGAGGTAGTGTCTTGAGCACATAACGCAATAACCACTCAAAGCTCATCGGTCAAGAGTGCGACCTACCGGGCCACCATATGGATGACATAACATAGATGGAACTGTTCATTGGCTTACACATGGCACCATCACATCACCCTATAGTTATGTCACCTATGTGATGTGTATGTGTTCACATTTCTATAACGCATATCTTTCATTTATTGCAGATAGAGTTTCTAATGCAGGTGATCGTGTTAAAGGTCAAGCAGTTCTTAGTGATGGTGATGGTGATGATAAAGGTGGTGATGATGGTGGTAAAGGTGGTGATGATGATGGTAAAGGTGAAAGTAAAGGTTATCATAATGGAACTGTTTGTGATGGTGATGATAGTGGTGGTGGTGATGGTGGTGGTGAAGATGATGGTGGTGGTGGTGATGATGGTGATGGGACGACAATTCGCCAGAGATACTCCTACAAGTACTCATAGGAACATTTATAGATGTTGTGTGTTCAGATGTTGTACGTGTTCAAACAGTTTGTGTCATTCATTTTAGAACCTATAACCCACTAACATGTAACACATGATGTGACCTCTGTGTATGTGATGACCTACCATATGTGTATGTGATGACCTACCATATGTGTAGTTCCGGTTCCTTACAAGTATTAACAAAAGTGAAACGCACTGTCATGTATACACACCCACACTGTCATGTATACACACCCACACTGTCACATCTACACACCCACACTGTCATGTATACACACCCACACTGTCATGTATACACACCCACACTGTCACATCTACACACCCACACTGTCACACTGTACATGTATATACACTGCAGCAAAGGCTATGAAGTGATTATGTTGACGTGGGAAGTCCCCAGTTCTACTTGAGGTATTCACTTGATGGCTTGTTCAGTGCCTGCAAAAAGACGTTAATATAAGGTGATGTACATGATGTATGCAGATGGTTAAACTGTATTAAATATGTTTACATTGTAGCTCATTAAAAACTACTTCCAAGCATTGAAGGGCAGGGGAAAAGATTACACCCAAGTACCAGGGTTTCCACTGCATGGTCCCCAGTCCCAACAAACATGTACACAAGGTCCCCAGACCACCATACCATCTATGTCACTCTGGTTAGTCATTCTCCTTGTCATACAGTAGACATCACCAGAGACAGGTGCATTAGTGAGGAGCTCCTGTGTGTGTGTGTGTGTGTGTGTGTGTGTGTGTACATGTGAAGACATACACTTCACAAAGGTTCAGTTCAAGTGATGCTTCTTAGAATGATTACCACACACATGTACATATCCTTCTATTTGGACCACACCACCTCCTATACCCCCTGGGGGGTCACTGTATGGGACCACACCACCTCCTATACGCCCTGGGGGGCCCCTGTATGGGACCACACCACCTTCTATACCCCCTGGGGGGCCTGGGGGGTCCCTGTATGGGACCACACACCCACTATACCCCCTGGGGGGTCCCTGTATGGGACCACACCACCTTCTATACCCCCTGGGGGGTCCCTGTATGGGACCACACCACCACCTATACCCCCTGGGGGGTCCCTGTATGGGACCACACCACCACCTATACCCCCTGGGGGGTCCCTGTATGGGACCACACCACCTCCTATACCCCCTGGGGGTCCCTGTATGGGACCACACCACCTCCTATACCCCCTGGGGGGTCCCTGTATGGGACCACACCACCACCTATACCCCCTGGGGGGTCCCTGTATGGGACCACACCACCTCCTATACCCCCTGGGGGGTCCCTGTATGGGACCACACCACCTCCTATACCCCCTGGGGGGTCCCTGTATGGGACCACACCACCACCTATACCCCCTGGGGGGTCCCTGTATGGGACCACACCACCTCCTATACCCCCTGGGGGGTCCCTGTATGGGACCACACCACCTCCTATACCCCCTGGGGGGTCCCTGTATGGGACCACACCACCTCCTATACCCCCTGGGGGGTCCCTGTATGGGACCACACCACCTCCTATACCCCCTGGGGGGTCCCTGTATGGGACCACACCACCTCCTATACCCCCTGGGGGGGCCCTGTATGGGACCACACCACCACCTATACCCCCTGGGGGGTCCCTGTATGGGACCACACCACCTCTAATACCCCCTGGGGGGTCCCTGTATGACTCACCTGTTTGGTCCCAGTACTCTCATGTTGTAGTCCGGCCATCTCCAGCTCATGACCACACCCCCTGGCCCCCTCCTCCCCATCCTCAGCACGTCCCAGCAGAGCATACATGGCTGAAGGTAGATCCTCATCCCCATCCTTAAGGGGTGGAGGGAGGGGCGGGGCATCCTCATCCTTAAGGGGTGGAGGGAGGGGCGGGGCATCCCCATCCTTAAGGGGTGGAGGGAGGGGCGGGGCATCAGCCATGCTTGCTATCTGCAGTGAACATGTCTGTAACCATAGTAACCACCAGTAGCCATGATCAACATACTAATCATTCAATGTGCATTGAAGGTTGGGACAGACTTATTGTATTGTAATTATAATTATAAGTGACAGTGCTATGACTTGCCTTCGTTTGCTCAATGACAGAATAAGTTGGTTGATACAGTGACTCTGCCAACACAGCAGTCAGTGGTTCCTTCCTGCCTGCTGAGGCCACACCTCCCAACATGGCACACCTCACCGTCACAATTTCATCATACACTCCTCCCCCTCCTGGGGGTCCTCCCCCTCCTGGAGCTCCTCCCACTCCCTTCACTGGTGTTGGTACCTCACCTGATGACTGAAAACATCACAACACATGATCAGGTGACATGACAACAGTGACCAGTGGGTGAAGAATTAGTGACCCCAGTACACCCAGTGACCCCAGTACACCCAGTGACCCCAGTACACAATACCTTCCTACATGCCATGTGGACCTCCTCCCCTTCCCTCTCCTCCTCCCCATCATGGTCACTTACCTTTGTTCTCTTGGTAACAGAATAAGTTGCTTGTTCTGCAATGTTTGGTTCCTTCCTGTCAGCTGAGGCCACACCTCCCAACATCACTGTCACAATGTCATCATACACCTCCACTGGGGCTCCTCCCCCTCCTCCTGATGGCTGAAAACATTACAACATAAGAACAAAGCGTATTACACGCACATAGCCACTGGCCTGGGGACCAGATGATATAGATGCAGCCATATTATACCAATATACAGGTTGAGAGGTTTACCCAGAAGCTGCTGTGTGGTCAAGCGGGATCGAGTGTTGACTAACGAACTAGCGAAGTTCAATAACTTCTCGAACTATACACTCTACCACTATGTACGCTGTACGTTCGTACGGCATGGGCGGCCCCAGTGTTTGTTATAATACACTTCGACGTTTCGCTTTCGGTAGATCAACAGCTCCCTTATGTACGGCTTAGCTATATAGGAGTAATGCACGTGACCATGGCTTGTGTTCACTTGCCTTCTTTGTTTTATCAGGGACAGCATACGTGGGGGGAACACACGGTGTTAGTTGTGCCGTAGACGTAGTGTTCAACACGATAGTTGGTTGTCGACCTTCAGTCATAGCCTTCTGGCATATCACTATGTCCTCATAGCCCATAGCTGGTACGCGATAGCTCTGTCCAACCTTTTCATCCACTCCACTGTAGAGCACTCCATCTTGAAAGGCTCCATCAGTTAGCAGCAAAGACTCCAAAGGCCTTCTACGAGATAGGCGTTCCCTAAATTATTACTGACAGCACTTTTAATAATCATATGACTTATTCAGTGTTGCAAGCTTGTATCAGCACTATATGTTAAACACAGCCAAATCTTAAAATGTGTTTGTGCTGACATGACAATTTTCAGGGCATGAATATTGTAATGTCACAACATCATGTTCCAGATTTGGCTGTGCATTAGTATTCTTCGATCGCTTCAGTTCCATTTCCTTTGTGGGGCTAGACAAGAGATGCACACACAGTGTACAGAGCAGAATGTATAACACTTGCACACATCTGTGAACACAGACAGAAATGGACCATTACCTTAGGGGGGGTGTTGTGGCTGACTGTACAATGAACTGTTTAAAGTGTAGGCAAAAGGCTGTGTGTGTGTGTGAGTGTTTTGTGTGTGTGTGTGTGTGTGTGTGTGTGTGTGTGTGTGTGTGTGTGTGTGTGTGTGTGTGTGTGTGTGTGTGTGTGTGAAGAATAAGCCACTTGTGACATCACAGGTGACCAGCCAACCTTTTCTTTTTCTCAACACCACACAAGCTACCATGATGATCATGATGATGACACACAAGAGCACAAAGCCAAAGGAGGCACCAAGAACACCTCCAAGGATGCTATCTGAGGGTTTGGCTGTGGAAGATGGGAGGGGGGGGGGAGGGAGAGGAAGAGGAAGAGAGAAGGGATAGGGGATGCACAAGGCATAGTGTACACACCTGAGGTAGATAGTGGTGATGATGGTGGTGGTGATGAAGATGGTTGAGGTGGTGTGATGAAGCTGAAGAACACCTTCACACCTCCAACCACAGGACCACCACAGTTAGCAGAGGTAGTGTTGGTAGCTGATGCCTTGCAGTAGTACATCTGACCACTGGTGAGGTCACCAAGGTACACAGTCACCTCTGTGCCTCTGGTAGAGGAGACATTGTACACACTTGAGTCAGGAGGAACAGAGGGATCAGTACTACAGCACACCACACAGTAGAAGGACTGGTTGAATGAGCAGCCAATGGTTGCATTAATGGTTTGGATGTGTGTACTGGTGATGTTCAGGACTTGGTTGGTTGTGGTGGCTATAATATGTATACAAAGACAGAAGAGATAAGCTCCACATATCACATCTTCACTGGTGGGTGACTTCCACAAGTATGTCTTGTCAACATCTGTTTGCTTTGCTTTCAATACAAAAACTTTAATGACATATCGAAGAAACGCCTACATGTAGGTGAAAGTTTTAGCCTACTTGTAGGCGTTCTGTTCTATTTCAACGTATGGTCCTCGCATTCAATGCTGTATAAAACTTTGAATGTGAATAAAGTAACACTTAAGCATAGGGCTTCGTTTTTAATTCGCTTTGGAGCTCATTCAATCATCGACTCTTTAGATACACGATCAAGATGGAGGAACGCACAAAAATTGCCTACGATCTTGATGAATGTGAGTATAAAAGTTGGAAATTGTGTGTATTTGGCATAAAAGAGTTAAAATTATATCTGCCTATAAAATAAACAATGCTTCTAGTAAGTTTTTTACAAAAACTCCAGCTAAATGAGGGGCGTGCCCCAACAGAGCGTTCGTAACACTAGCAGCACGCTGGCGTTGTTTTCTGCCGCCAGCTTGCAAGTAGCCCTCTTTATTATATTGATCCTTATTATTTCAAGCATAAGTGACACGAAATAAATAATAGTGCCAATCGAGCCAATTGTTATTCATTTCACTGAATAATTTTATCCAACTGATTGGGCTAGTATTACCACTGTACCTTTTTACACTTCAATAATTTGGCATATAATTTTTACTTTCTAAATTATGTTGTAAACCTTTTAAGGATCTACAGGTGTGTTCTTATTAATTAATTGTTCAAATTTGTGATTAAATGATAACCAAGTTTTTTTTTCTTCCAAATAAACAGTACTGGTAGTATGTGGTACTCACCATATATGGTTGTATGTGGTACTCACCATATATGGTAGTATGTGGTACTCACCATACATGGTAGTATGTGGTACTCACCATATATGGTAGTATGTGGTACTCACCATATATGGTAGTATGTGGTACTCACCATATATGGTAGTGCTGTTCTCAGGACCCACAGCTCCATCTCCATTTATGGAAGCCACAAAGATGGTGAACTTGGTAGCAAAGGCAGAGACTTGTTGGACATATAGACATGGTGATGTGGTACAGGTAGTGGAGCCTTGACCAACAAAGGCACCATCACTAACAACCCTCACTGTGTACATGGTCACACTACCTCCCTGGTGATGGAGCAATAACATGTAACCATTAATAACCAGCAATAACTATTCTTACCACAGGTATCCAGGATATCTCAAGATGGCGGGCAGTGTTGTTGGGGTTAAACACTGACACCATCTGTACACCCACAGGAGGGAGGGCCACTGTGGAGAGATAGGTACATGTAGCTAAGGACACTAAGTACACCCATAGGAGGGAGGACCACTGTGGAGAGATAGGTACATGTAGCTAAGGACACTAAGTACACCCATAGGAGGGAGGACCACTGTGGAGAGATAGGTACATGTAGCTAAGGACACTAAGTACACCCATAGGAGGGAGGACCACTGTGGAGAGATAGGTACATGTAGCTAAGGACACTAAGTACACCCATAGGAGGGAGTACCACTGTGGAGAGGTAGGTACATGTAGCTAAGGACACTAAGAACACACATAGGAGGGAGGACCACTGTGGAGAGATAGGTACATGTAGCTAAGGACACTAAGTACACCCATAGGAGGGAGGACCACTGTGGAGAGATAGGTACATGTAGCTAAGGACACTAAGTACACCCATAGGAGGGAGGACCACTGTGGAGAGATAGGTACATGTAGCTAAGGACACTAAGTACACCCATAGGAGGGAGGACCCTTCATCAATAATGGGGTAAGAGCTACTAAATCAATACATTTACATAGTGCATGTATACTGTACACAGATAACCGCACCCAAGTCACTTCACTAAGTATACATACACAGGTACCTTAACCTATAAGTGCCAGTAAAATTGTAGAGTTCTGCTTCACAATTTTCTTAATGATTGTCATGTACATAAGGTACAGCAAAGGTTATTCAAGCTACGTAAATCTCACAGCTATATAACAGCGTGCACAGCTTGAGGTCATAGCAAAGGGCACTCTTTCCATCGATCAGACACTACTAGATATACCTTTGGTGCAAGGTTTTGGGCCTATAGCTCTGGTAAACATGCCCTATTGCACGTCTGGCCTGATGGAACAAATATTCAACTCCCTGGTAGTATGGGCACCACCTTTTCAAAGATTGATTGACCCTTTCTGACCCCTCAAAAAACGCTAGTTTAACCTAGCATCAGGCACCTACTCATTAAGCAAGGCACTTCACTGTATACATACAAGTTATGAGAGCTGTCAAATACTGTAACATGTCCTGGCTTAAGGTATTACAATACATCATTCAACACACTAACCTGTTCTTCCAGAGGCTGACGTCACACTGCTGGTCCCAGCACAGTTGATGGCCACCACTGAGACAGTGTAGAGTGTGTCACTGATCAGTCCAGTGAAGGTGTTCTGTAGTGCTCCATTGGCAGGGATGGGGACCAGAGTGTTAGAACTGTCATTGATACTGACATTGTAGCTGGTAGGAACACCACTAGTGGTGGGAGGGGTCCAGGTCACTGTTAGCTGGTCCACAGAGGTACTGCTTACTGTCAGACCAACAGGAGGACCAGGGGAGGCTGAGGAGGAGGAGGCAATGGGAAAAGGGGGGAAGGGGTCGTTCCACTGTTAGATAACTTTCAGTTGGAGGCTGCTTTAGATTTATTTTTGTGCAACTTCTCAAATATTTGTGTCCTGATACAGAAGTGACTTTGCCCAAAATAACGTTAATGGTTTACTAAATAATTACAAAATGTTTACATTTTAAATTGATACCATGTGGATGGCGTAGTAATTACTGTGGTTAGAACGTTATCATGCCCACAAAGCGGTAGTGATGATAGTGTGTAGTTGGCCATACAGGTGTTGTGCATAATTTGGTATTACATGCAATAAACAGATATACATACATGCATGTTACCCACATACTCAAAAAAACACACCACTCACTTGTTATCTTCACAGTATCACTTCCCACTAAAATAGCAGTATTACTACCATCTGAACACATAACAGTGGTCCCATTCAGAGCCTGAACAGCAGGAATGGTGAGGACAGATGTGTAGCATGAAGAGGTAACATCTGTTGTCACAGCAGAGAGACTGCCACATGACACTGGGGTGAATGGTTGAAGTATTCCAGATACTCTCTGGAGCAGTACTATCTGGTTATTAGTACCAGGACATTGAAGTGCTGATCCACTCCATGTTGTAGCTACAATAACTAAGCTTGTGTTGATAGCACATGTGTAGGTGATGGTACTTCCAGGACATGTGTAGGCACTGACAGAGGTGAACTGTGGACATGTACAGGTACCTGAGGGAGATAAAAGTAACTGCAATAATGTCTTCACTTTAGACTGGTTTTCATAAGAAGCAACGATACATACACTGTTCACACACATGTATAATAACCTCAGGATGAGCAATAACAGGATGCTGGTATAATGAAGTGATGTACACTAGGAGCCTCTCTCAGGGTTATGGCTGTGCATAGCATGTTTGGCTTCATTTATCTTTTTTCATCAAACAGCATTGACATGTAGATAGCATACCAAACACAGCACCATATGTAGCTCATGTCCACAAACAGCACAAACGTCTTGAGACAAGGCAGGGGCAATAGATGCTGATGCTATTGCATGTACAACCAGTTCACTTTGTTTTGTGTATATCCAACAACATTTTAGGATAAGAGATCTTCACCATAGTATGAGTGGTTAAAAAAAGCCTGTACATGTAAATGAAGTGAAGCCATATCTAGAAAATACAGTAGTTGTAAACACAGCCATATATTTGATCACAGGCTGACTATTGAGACAGGCCTGTAGGAGGCTGTAAATAAACGGTCAGGCGGAATGTAATTAAATTCACAAGTGAAGGAAGTGGGAGTGTGTCGAGACGGATATGCCTCCCCGCCAGCGAGGGTGTACGGGGGAGCACTGTAAGCTCCCCAATTGGGGTCAGGGGCAGAGCCCCAGCCGCTTTGCAACTTTCATACTTTTTAAGTCACAAAACGTAGTATTATTAATAATTGCGTAGTAACACTCCTCTATGATCCCTGTAATGCACTTTCCCTATATAATTCCAGTAATAAAATCATCAATCAATCGTACCGTAACAGACAATGGCCTACTAAATTAACTTCAAAACATTGCAAATAGACATGGTCGATGTTGGGGGCTATATGCACAAAGTCATTTAATGTGGTTTAAGATTAAGTTTATACGTCCTGTCTTTGTGAACATGGAGTAGCATCAAATGACTAAGCCTTTGCTGAGACATTGTTGTCCTGAGATAGGTTTCCACTCGTCTCAAAGCACTAAATGATCATTCAGATGTAGCATTTGTCGCTGGGATTACTAAAATTAACTGCAGAACTTTTTAAACTTCACATAGCAGGGTTTGCTGTCCTTGAGATAGTGATAGGAAATAGTTTTTTGTGTCAAAGATTTTATGAGCTCTTTTTATTCTCAGTTATATACCTGCCTAAAGTGCAACCCAATTAAAGGTTACAAGTTGTACTGCTTTCGCGACTGGCTGCGGAACCACGCTGCAAACGTATACGATGCACTAACAGCGGGGTACCGACGAGAAACGTATTATAAGCCATGAACCAGGTCACAGAACAAGCTTAAGAATTGAGCTTCACTTCACACGAGAGGCGAATAAATATACACAACTCCTTATAATACATAGTGATGCAAGCTTACAGTAGTGCATGCCATATGACAGCAATACAGCACAATGCTCTCCAGCTCTCATTGTTTCAAAAAGGACAGAGCATACAACAAAAGGACGCTATCCATGTGCACTCAGTCACAAAACACCTCTGCTATAAAGCATAGGACTACCCAAAATTAGTTCAAAGACTTAGCTATGTACACAGTCTGTATGTTTAGTCCTATATTATAGCAGGTGCTACATGCACCGGATTTCATGGTAGAGGGGCTCCAGATACTGCCAATGACTCTTATTTTTTACGGTTCCAAAACTGGTCCGGCGGATGCTAGACTTGCCGGACCTATTCCTACGGCCCTCAGAGAACATGAGTACTCTGCACACCTGGTATATACACCTGGTACATGATGAAGATAACCAAGCAACTTGCCAAACGTCAAGGATCATAGCCCAAGGTGTGGTCGCATGGAACATCTTAGTTAGCAGTGCCAGAGGATATATATAACTACATAGGGGCGTGGCTAAGCTATGAATAGACACATAGGGGTGTGGATGAATAAGCTATGACTAGACACATAGGGGTGTGGCTAGGCCATGGCATTAACTATTATTCAGAGAGCTGTTTGTATACCAGGTCTTTAATTGTGCCAAAACAAAAGAGAGGTGTTTTGTTTTGAATGGTTACATGTACATGTTTTGGTGCAATGTATCACTTGGGATAGTTGTTTTTGCTTCATTACCAACAATGCATGGGACATGCATGTGATGGTGGCGCACGTATGTGACACATGTAGGAGCTTAATGTGCAATGCCTTATTGGCCATATCTAGACTACCAAGCCTGTTTTAGAACTACCCAATGTATAATGCACTAGGCACAAACCAGTGTGTCACAGGATAGTATGTTATTGACACACTGAGCACTGACATACATGCTCTGCCTACACTGTACCCCAGTTGCGCCGTCAGCACCCTTCCTCGGCCAAACAAACCACCACGTGGATTGTAGTTGGTGCCCCAAGCCCAGTTACAAGCCAGTCTGTGTTTTCGAGATGACCATTACAAATCAATGCTGTTCTAACAGACAGCACTTCCCCCCTCAGTTCAAGACGCCACACATGTATGTTTCACACATGTATGTTTATCAGCTGGTTGTTGCTAGGGGTTACCAGGGCGTCAGCAGTATCCCAGATAATTAAAGAGAAACACATGACAGAGATACTACTTTTGTGGACTATGTCTACGCGCCATGTTAGCTAGACTCAGGCAGTGGGAAACATGTGTACACTAACCTCATGTTTGGTGTGCGTTGGCTACTAGACACTCAAGGAAGCCATATTGGGCAAACAGTGGAACCACTACCTCATCCTGGCTTCTTCCTCACAAGGTCTTCTAGACAGAGGAGTTGCATTAGTTTTCTAAGCAAAGCAATATGAGACCTATTACAATGTAGTTAGAGATTACAGTGTGGCACCGAAGGCGCCTCGTTCACACAAAGATGGCGTTTATTAATGAGAGGGAGAGTTAGTACGTTTCAATGAAGAGCGTCGGGAGGGAGGGACGGGTGCAATTTGAGGGCGGATTCGGAGAGGGGGCGAAAAGTTGGGTCGGGCGTAGCGGGCCTTTGGCCCCCCCCCACCCTGCCCTAAGCCCTAATTATTTTTATCTCTAGCACTCACAATCCTTCGGATTGTTTAACGTTATGATGTAGGACCCTTCACAAGAGTAAAGTAGAAAGCAGTCCAGACCATGGCATCTCTAGAGGTGAGCCTAGTGGTATTGTTGGAAGTAGTTGTGGTCATTCTACAATCTATTGTGTTAGATATGGGGAATGCAGTTAACTAACGTGGTCTGAGTGAAAAGAAAGAAAGCTGTTAGCACATGATGTCACTACAAGTGATCTTCAATGATGAACATATGCACAGCTAGGTCGTCAAACAATATCTGTTCCGTTGTGTGTGGTCATCTAACCTTCTAATTACATAGGGTGTAAGTGTAGGTCTCTTGAAGGGTACCCCCATAGGTCATGCACTCAAGAAACTATGCTGGTCGGTTTATACAATATCACTAACACTTCACACCTTTGTCAGTTTGATAGAGGACACAGCTTGAGCCTTGACATGTTTAGTTTACAAATAACAGGATATTGCGGAGTTGCAATGAATGATTATTATGAATATTTCAAGGTGGAACAAAATAACAACCTTCATTTCTCATTCATTTCTCATCATTTTTGCTTTAGAGGTAACAAAGGTACTTTGCCTGTCAGCATCTGTCAAAACTAAAATAAGACTTATGTGATCTTTAACCATTACACCACGTTGACTGCATGGCTAGACCACCCACCACCTATCATCTAACTGTAGTCATACCAGACGACACCATACCTTTGATACACAGGATGAAGACAACCAATGCCACCACCAGAGACTGCTCCATATTGCATACGAGGTAGCTAGCTTCACGTGTTACTAAGGTGCACACACACACACACACACACACACACACACACACACACACACACACACACACACACACACACACACACACACACACACAAACACACACAGTTTGAAGCAACCACTTTTGCTTAATAATATCGATAGGGAAGATGTGTATAAAAAGGGGCACAGATTTTGCACGCTACAGTGGGCACAAGGACGCCATCTTGGCGCCTATGTAAACGCTCGATCTCCTGCGTGCCCTATATAGGCCTAAGTTAAATAGTGACTGACAGCGCAGCACGTACAGTGATGAGCTAGAATATTCATACACTCAACAAACTGACCTTTTTCAGACATCTTCAACGCCTATATCAACTACGTAAAACTACATAATTACGTCAGGGAACTTTTTTTTTTTTTTTCCCCGACTGTAAAAGAATATAAAATCACAACAGTCATATACAACTTTCGGTATGTCTGGTTAAATAATTAAGTTAAATGATATTGATCAACTAGGTACTTTCATAGATAGTATAGGAGAGGGATTGGAAACGGAGGCAATCAACACCAATCAACGCGTGCACTCCGTGAAGTTTTGGTGCCCAGGCCATTCTTGATTAAAATGGCTAGCTGTTTCAACAGCTGTCTTTATGGTTTGGCTGAGAATAACGAACTAACAAAAACATACGGTGCTTAGAAAGCAGAATTGGCACACTGTCCCTTGAAATCTTCTTGTGCTTTGTGCGACAAGTCAACTTGAACTTATGTTGACTTGCGTTGTACATCCTGCCAAAAGATGTATATAAATTAATTAGTCACTTCAGACGAGATCTGTACAGACGAACCCGTGTTTTTATTGACTAAAAAACCATCCAGTGGCTTGTATAAATGATCGGACTATAGCGTTCACTAGTCAATTCATAGACTGTAGTAAGCGTGTAGCCACTACACCCGTAAGTATACGAGGAGGTCAAAATCAGGTTTTTGCCATTTTCCCCGTCTATTAATGAAAATATAATCTCCAAAACTATCCTGTGGCACGTATTTATGTTAGCTCTATCACACTGTACTACTGTATAGTAATTACCTTCTTCTTCTAAACAGCTGCACCCGTAAGTCTCAATTTGCGTGTGTCGTCCGCCGATCGAAAAAACTTCGGTACGATTAGCTCTATTAACGTAAAAGTTAGCTTTTTGGAATGCACTTACCAAGATCTACCAGGTGCTGTTCTTAGTTTCAACGTATATCTCAGTTTTAAAAAACTCGAAAAGGGGGAGAGGCTCTTACAGTCCAATTAACAACCAATTAGCAACTTCACGGAGTGCACGCTCAAGTCTCCGTACAAATGTATAGCTCACGTGCGCCGTTTCCAATCCCTCTCCTATACTATCTATGGTACTTTCTAGTCCAGAGTGAACCTAGATTCACTGTGCACTAGGTCTACAGGGAGAGGGACACTGCAGGGTACACGCACCTTTGATGAACGAGCTCCTCTGATGCATAGCGGAGGAGAGAAAAGGAAAGACGGCATCGCAGCCATCCAAATTTGGGCTATTCCATTATTTAACCGTATACCCCTACAATAATTGCAAACGTACCCCCCCCCCCCCCCCCCCCGGGGACAATATATAAAAGTACCCCTGGACAAGCTTATATTATATCTCCACCTCCCCGGGACAGACTTGTAAATGCCCCCTGGACAAGCTTCTGCTTTGTTCCACCCCCCTGGACAAGCTTCTATTATGCCTTCTAACCCAGGCATTTAAATGACCACCCCCCAAGACATATTCCCTATACCCCCCTGGACACCATTAATTGTCATCTGTAGGGGTGAACAGCCCAATGGTTTGGCTGTAGGATGAGATGAGTTCCATTTGGAAGCTAGCCGATCTGCAAGGCACATATAAAAAGTTGTTGCAATTGGACCCATTCCACCAGTAGTGGAGATTACAATTGGGGTGAAGGAGAGACATGCTCTATTTCCCTGATGTGTTGCTCCTTTGTTTGTCTTTTTCATGTCTGCGATAGCAAGCACTGGGTGTGGGTGTGGTTTTAGGCGGAGCAAGTGGGTTAAGAACTCTGACATCAAAAAATGGCCACCCCAGAAACCATCAGCTGAAATGTCTGATCTTGCTCCAATGCCAGTAATGGTAGAGGCAAGTTTGAAGGTTTCTCTAGTAACTGGTTGTAGGGTTGGTTCGATACTTACATTGTGACACACTTCAGACAGCAAATTTGCGGTGAGGTCTCATTGTGGTGTAGGAAAACCTCCAAAAGGACATGAGAGTGCATGTTCTACAGTAAATGATTTTCCACAGATGCAATGTGAAGGTGTGTTAGGAGGGTCCCATCCATATCTAAGAGCAAGGGCATCGCGAAAGGCACCTTTGTGGAAAGCAAAGCCGTGTTCAGAGATAGGAAGAGTAGTAAGCCAGCTGGAAGCACCCTTCTCTTGAGTGAGAACCATTGATCTCTGGGAAGACTCAGACAACTGTGGTAATAGGCTTGCTGCTGTGTCTTGAGTTTGCTGTTGTTTCGATTTGTTTTTTGGCCTGGATTTGTGCCTCAATTACACTGAGTGGATAGTGTGTTTTCTTTTGTAGGATGAGGTTGTACAATGGCTTTGTGACTGTCATTGAAGCATCAAACTCAATGGCTGACAGATTGGTGGGGATGGTGAAGCCAAGACCACCTAGTCTTGGAGGCAAGGACAAAAGGAGTCACTCAAGGTCACCCGGAGGAGCTCTACCAGTTAGGGATGGGATAAGGTTTGACCTTATTATGTCTTCAATAAACGTGCTTATGCCCGGCATCTTATATGAAAAACGTAAAAAATATAAATAAAAAGAGCCATACGTAGGTAGTTGGGTTGTTTGATTGTTCGGTCAAGTCATGTCCAGCAATGTAAACCACAAAATCCACCCTATGTTATTTGTATGAACCCCATAATTGTACTGTGTTCACTTGTGACTTCCAGGGCCACCATACCCATACCTAGATGAACATCACCCTTACCTAAATGAACATCACCCTTACCTAAATGGCTAGGTGGTTATGTGATGTATGACATATGTATTCCCACCTGAATAACTCTCATTTATTGCAGATGATATTGGTGGACATGGTGGTGGTGGTGATGATGAAGGTGAAGGAGGTGGTGGTGATGGTGGTGGTGGTGAAGGAGGTGGTGGTGGAGATGGTGGTGGTGAAGGAGGTGGTGGTGGAGATGGTGGTGGTGAAGGTGGTGGTGGTGGTGGTGGAAATGGTAGTGGTGGTGGTGGTGAAGGAGGTGGTTGTGATGGTGGTGGTGGTGGAGGTGGTGGTGATGGGGGTGGTGGTGAAGGAGGTGGTGGTGGTGGTGGTAGTGGTGGTAAAGGTAGTGGTGGTGGTGGAGGTGGTGGTGGTAGGGGTGGTGGTGTTGTATCTGATGGTGATGATGAACATGAGGTGCCGTACACTCTAAATACAGCCTGCAGCAGACGTCTCCGCAAGTAATACCTCTTAAACTGATGATGGCTCCTTCATTGTTTATAGATGTGTGTTTCTTTATTCTTTGTTTTTGTTCGATCAGATGTTTATGCTCTGCAGATGGTCTGTGTACACATGATGGTCTGTGTACACATGATGGTCTGTGTGCACATGATGGTCTGTGTGGACATGATGGTCTGTGAGCACATGATGGTCTGTGTGCACATGATGGTCTGTGCACATGATGGTCTGTGTGGACATGATGGTCTGTGTACACATGATGGTCTGTGTACACATGATGGTCTGTGTGGACATGATGGTCTGTGTACACATGATGGTCTGTGTACACATGATGGTCTGTGTACACATGATGGTCTGTGTGCACATGATGGTCTGTGTGAACATGATGGTCTGTGTACACATGATGGTCTGTGTGAACATGATGGTCTGTGTGCACATGATGGTCTGTGTGCACATGATGGTCTGTGTGGACATGATGGTCTGTGTGCACATGATGGTCTGTGTGGACATGATGGTCTATGTACGTACAGTAGTGCCTCGACAATTTGATTTCATAAGGTATCTCATTAGAAGGTGGTTTAAACCTCTCCCAGTGCTCAGTTATTAATACAATACTAGCTGCATGTAAATATATGCACCTTACTTTCTGAAGATAAAATGAACTTACCAGTACAGGTCCGTGCATACACCTCACCCTTATACATAAAAGACAGGCTCTACAACAGGGACAGCTGACACCATGACTGTTAGTGAGATACCACATGCACAAGTGACTAGGTTGAGAAGCATTGACCAGCACGTACATCACCTACAAATGCACGGCATATGTCCAAGTGACGTGCATGCATAAAATGAATCAAGGAATTATTTTCAGCACAATGCCAACATCATCTTACCAAGGTTATGACTGAATCAGAAGTCAGGATGTACAAAGCAAGCAACTACAAGATACTTTTTGATTGGCTGAATTACCCTTTTTAGGATGCTGCAGCAAACGTGTGTAACATTACCATGCTTAATGAAGAATTCCTAGTCTTTAGATCTCTGTACACTAATGGTAATGAAACAACAACCCCAATGCATGTACGTGTAGGCTAATGTAAACTCATCTTAGGTATGATCTGTTACATGGGTTCTTTGGATCTAACTGCTGTGTGTTCTTACTCACCAAATTCTTCCCTGTGATGTAAGTATATGTAATGGCCAAGGAATCTCCAGTACAAAGAACTTAAAAGAACTAACCTGTATTTGGCTGTTCTGAAGGATTAATAATTGATACTAAACTTGAAGTTATTAAAAGGTAGCTCCCCTTATGAAGCTTTCTATGTCATCAGTGAACAATTTTGTGTTCACACGCACACACACACACACACACACACACACACACACACACACACACACACACACACACACACACACATACCTTTCACAGGTACCCAGGACATGTACGCTGACATCACCCAGATTTGTTTTGTAAATCCACCTGTCATATATGTGTTTGTGGTACAGTGTGCTTTTTACAGCATCGCTAGCAATTCGTGTGTGTGTGTGTGTGTGTGTGTGTGTGTGTGTAAGACAATTTCGGGTTCCAATGGGCATGTGTGCTAATCGATAATGCAGATTTGAAAATAATCGATAGAATTCGAGACAGTGGTCCTTCATAGTCCTAGCACACAGTGGTCCTTCATAGTCCTAGCACACAGTGGTCCTTCATAGTCCTAGCACACAGTGGTCCTTCATAGTCCTAGCACACAGTGGTCCTTCATAGTCCTATCACACAGTGGTCCTTCATAGTCCTAGCACACAGTGGTCCTTCATAGTCCTAGCACACAGTGGTCCTTCATAGTCCTATCACACAGTGGTCCTTCATAGTCCTAGCACACAGTGGTCCTTCATAGTCCTAGCACACAGTGATCCTTCATAATCCCAGCACACAGTGGTCTTTCATAGTCCTAGCACACAGTGGTCCTTCATAGTCCTAGCACACAATGGTCCTTCATAGTCCTAGCACACAGTGGTCCTTCATAGTCCTAGCACACAATGGTCCTTCATAGTCTTAGCACACAGTGGTCCTTCATAGTCCTAGCACACAGTGGTCCTTCATAGTCCTAGCACACAGTGGTCCTTCGTATTCCTAGCACTAGGAGAGCTAAAATAACTTTTAATAACCAGAGAGTCAATATCAGATCAAGTAAGCGGACTATTAGACCTTCAGAACACCCAAATAAAGGTAACTTCTTTGTGTGTGTACATGTGTGTGTATGTCTGTGTATGTGTGCATGTGTGTGTGTGCTTAGTCAGTGTGTGTGTATGTGTGAGTGTGCTGTATGTGTAGCATGGAAGATATGAGGTTGATTGTCACAGAGGTATATAAGAGGCGTGATTGTCACAGAGATGTGTGAGAGGAATGATTGTCACACATGCAAATTTCCCCCTCGATTCTTTCCAATGATTTAGTTACCCATCTCCCATACATTGATGAACATAAATCATTGTTATCCCTTGAATGAGAATATGTTCACTCACTTTGAACAGGACAAATCAGTAGACAGAACTCTTCTTGAAATGATACAATGGACAAAAATTAAAGCACAGAATTGGTGTAGCTCGATGTACTAAGTCTATGGCTCAAAGCGTTCAGATGATATAGCGATGTAATGTGATTATTAATGTCTGTGTGATATCATCTTGTTGTGAACTGTTTCATTTTCTGTATTCCTTGATCTACAGGTCGTATCTCAGGTGTTTATATCATTGCCATTGTAGGAGGATCCATCTCATTCATCATTGTTATCTGCTTACTGCTCTGGGCATATACATTTGATGCATGTGTGTCTGAAGTGCCTCCATTGTAAGTGTATACTCCAATGCAGGTTTTGGGTCAATGTAATGTCAGCATCTAATATTGAGGCACCATTAATGTATGCAGGATTTTATGTGGTACATACATGTAATTACATACGATAATTATGACCAGATATATTACATATCGGATGTGCTACTTGTTATTATAGTCCGGGACAGCATCGAGGTAGTAAAAATAATGTGCCATTTTTTGAATTTTAAAGGTACATTTGGGGTCCGATAAGAACGTTCCTTATATTGGTTTCACTAGCCCAACTTGTTTTAACAAAAAATTCAGTGAGTTGAATTACAGCAACTTATTACATGTATATAGAATACATAATACATTTAGACATATGTACAATAATAATATTATACATTAAATAAAAATGATAATGACATAAACTAATAAAGCATGACGTTCAGGCAGAGATACTAGGTAACCCTGCTCCATCATCCATTCCAAATGCACTCCTCCATTTGGTGCGGGAGCTCCTAAGACAAAGGTTTGTTGCTCTGAGGATTGCAAAAGACAGTCGTGCTCTCATCCATCCCAATACCTCACTGTTTGACTTTTCCCACTTATGAGCGAGTTTCTGAGCAAGATGTTTGATTAAAAAGCTTGCTTCTCGACCCAGGACTCCATCGACTGACACAACAAAGGGTGTGAATGATGCTCGGCGAAGAGCTGCTGCTTCAGAGTACTTCATTTTCTTCGCTTCCTCAGCTGAAGAGAGAATGGCAGAAACAACTCGCTGTGAATAGGACGGGGCGTCAGTGTCTGTGACACGTACGTCAAACAACGCCACGGTCTGGGGCTGCCATACTCCTCTGATACAAAGGTCGGCAATTAGGGAGGTACACCTTCAGCATCGTTTGCCTCTTGCAGGACTGGTTCTTTAACAACTTCCTTGAAAACAACAGATGCTAAGTCGCCAATAATATCTCGAACTTCATTGTGACGTTGGGTTACCAGACCTCCCTTCTTGAATTATAACTATAAACATTATTTCACAATTAGCAGCTAATTATATTCATTGAAAACACAACAACGCCGCAGTACATGTAGGAACAAAGGAAAAGGCTTATCGATGAGATTGTTGAGCAACGCTCACAGCTGTTAAGTAAATTATGGTTACTTCAGCAGTTGTTTGCTTACACAAGGTAAGTGGGTGATGAATATGGTTCCAGTAATGGGGCAAAAACGTTTAAAAACTTGTCTTGAAAATCTTATGGACAGTTTTTAAGCAAAAAACGAGATTTTCTGTATCTTTAGATATCATTATATGTAGAATCAAAATATGATTTTTAAATTTGGACGCGGTACTGAAATATTGTCAAACTGAATAAAAATTTTTTTAGTACCCCCAATAAACTTGAATTTTTTGACTTCATGTTACGCTGTATAAGTATCGTTTTCTCACCATACATAGCTGACATTTTTTACCGAATTGTGGTGATTGATTTGCTATGAATATAATTAAAATACATGCTACATAAACGTATACTTCCTCGATGCTGTCCAGGACTTTAATGCTAAACGCTTATTGCATCACGTGTATTGTTACAACGTAATATGGGGGAGACAGTCATGGTGTATTGCTCACGTCATATGTATATTTTTATCACACCTGTGACGTAAGTTAGCAACAAAAGTGAACTACACATCCACGACTACTAAGATATCGGTTATTAAAATTAACACATCAGTGTGGTTGTACATTAAAACTTCATTGGATAAAAGGTGGGGGGGGGGGGGGGGGGGGTTACCAGACAACACATACATATATGTTCCTGCTAATGTAAATACATACATATGGCTTCCATTTTATAACTCTTATTTCAGGTGGTGAAAGTGGTGGGGAAACAAGTCCATGGAGGAAGAACTTAAAGAAAAGGATACAAAGGTTCAAGGTGATGGTGATGGTGAACCACTGATACCATCAACTGGATGTAGGTACCGTCCCAACAAGCAATAACTCTGCACTGGTGACCTTTGAACTGGACCATATTTGGTGTGTTGTTTGTGTTGTACAGATCAAGATGTTGGATTATGATCATCTTATGTTTGCTCTGAATTAATTAATATGATGGTACATAGTCTGTGCATGTGATAATAATGTAATTTGACAGATTTAATGAAATAACTGCTGATATGTACCAGACATGTATAAAAACTATGGTGAAGTGATTCTGTTGATGTAACCAGTCCCCAGTCCTACTTGTGGTATTCACCTGGTGTCATGATCAGCACCTGCAAAATTAAGATGAGGATAATGTACCTTATAAGGTGATGTACATGTGTTCACCTTATAAGGTGATGAACATGCATACACCTTATAAGGTGATGTACACACGTACACCTTAATAAGGATTATATGCTTAGCAGTTACATGATGTAGCTATGTTTAAAAGACATACATGGTCCCTGGCTACACAAGGTCCCCAGACCACCATACATGTACACAAGGTCCCCAGACCACCATATATGTATACAAGGTCCCCAGACCACCTACCATCTATTTCACTCTGGTTAGTCATTCTCCTTGGCATACAGTAGACATCACCAGAGACAGGTGCATTAGTGAGGAGCTCCTGTGTGTGTGTGTGTGTTTGTGTGTGTGTGTGCGTGTGTGTGTGTGCGTGTGTGCGTGTGTGTGTGTGTTTGTGTGTGTGTGTGCGTGTGTGTGTGTGTGTGTGTGCGTGTGTGCGTGTGTGTGTGTGTGCGTGTGTGTGTATGTGCGTGTGTGTGTGTGTGCGCGTGTGTGTGCGTGTGTGTGTGTGTGTTTGTGTGTGTGTATGTGCGTGTGTGTGTGCGTGTGTGTGTGTGTTTGTGTGTATGTGCGTGTGTGTGTGTGTGTGTGTGTGTGTGTGTGTACAGTTCAGTTCAAGTGATATATTCTCTGAATGATTACCACATATATCATGCATACCAAGTGCTTCTATTTGGACCACACCACCTCCTATACCCCCTGGGGGGGCCCTGTATGGGACCACACCACCTCCTATACCCCCTGGGGGGGCCCTGTATGGGACCACACCACCCCCTATACCCCCTGAGAGGGGGTCCCTGTATGGGACCACACCACCTCCGATACCCCCTGCGGGGGTCCCTGTATGACTCACCTGTTTGGTTCCAGTACTCTCATGTTGGAGTCTGGACATCTCCAGCTCATGACCACACCCCCTGGCCCCCTCCTCCCCATCCTCAGCACGTCCCAGCAAGGCATACATGGCCGAAGGTAGGTCCTCATCCCCATCCTTAAGGGGTGGGGGGAGGGGCGGGGCATCCCCATCCTTAAGGGGTGGGGGGAGGGGCGGGGCATCCCCATCCTTAAGGGGTGGAGGGAGGGGCGGGGCATCCCCATCCTTAAGGGGAGGGAGGAGGGGCGTGGAATCAGTCATGCTTGCTATCTGCAGTGAACACATGTATGTAACCATAGCAACCATCAGTAACGATGATCAACCAATCATTCAATGTGCATTGTGTAATTCTGATTGCAGGAACTACGACAGTAGTTCCGGATCAAGCCCTATAGACGGCACCTACCAATAATTAATTACCCCTCTATCCTACAGACGGCACCTATGAATAATAAATGAGCGGTGTATCGTTACAACCAATCAACACCTTTTTAACACTTGCTTCGTAGAACAGACCTTTGCGCGCCTAACTCTCAAACCTGGTCATGAACGAGTATATAAGAACAGGTTTTCCATGTCTGTACGTATTGTGCTGGAGATGGCTTTTTTGGATGTTGGTCCAATCATGTTCGGCGGGACTGAAGGAGTTATACATTTCTTCAAGACCAAGCGTGTACTGGCTTCTTCTATGCAATGCACAAGGTTAGTAGGGATGCAAACATTTGCCTCATCCACCAAAACTGTGTACATTAGGTGCAACATTGCAATGCAGTCCTGCACTCGCAAAGATGTCATGGATGGAGCTGGGTGGTGGTGCCCCTCCTGCAAGACCAGGCAAGCTCTGAGGACAGGCAGCTTTTTTTCCAAATCAAAGCTGACTCTGCAGACGTGGCTCATGCTCATCCACTTTTGGGCACGACAAAATCCCGTATTGGACACCGCTGACTGCACAAAGGTGTCCAAAAACACAGCTATAGATGTCTACCAATGGCTCCGAGAGGTTTGCTCAACGCGGCTGATCAGGGATGGGCCTGTAATGCTTGGAGGACCAGGGATTATTGTTCAAATAGACGAGTCTCTGTTTAACCACAAGCCTAAGGTACTCGTACTATAGTACATTTATATATGTTTGTTACTATGTTCCTTCAGTACCACAGAGGCAGGCGTGCAGATGTTGAAAACTGGGTATTTGGCATGGTGGACACCTCCCAAAGTCCTGCTTTAGGGTACATGCAGATGGTGGACAGAAGAGATGCTGCCACACTTCTCCCTATAGTCAGAGCACACACTGCGCCAGGCACCATCATTCATTCTGATGAGTGGGCAGCATACTCGGCTATTGACAGAGTTATTCCCCACGTCCAGCATGAAACTGTAAACCACTCCATCGAGTTTGTTGCGAGACAAACAGGTGTGCACACCCAACATATTGAGAGCTATTGGGGTAGGGTGAAGAAGAGGTTCAAGTCTATGAAGGGTGTGCACAGCCATCAGCTACCAAGTTACCTGGACGAATTCATGTGGAGAGAACGATATGGGAAGAGCAGTGAAGATGCATTGGACAGCATTTTAAGAGACATTAGTGTGCAGTACCCTGTTTAATTATGCTCATAGGTTTACTTGAGGACATTATAAAATGTTTAAGACCTAAGTATAGCACGATGACCAGGTTTGAGAGCTAGCGCGCAAAGGTCTGTTCTACGAAGCAAGTGTTAAAAA
Source organism: Eunapius fragilis (assembly GCA_963681505.1). Taxonomy (NCBI): domain Eukaryota; kingdom Metazoa; phylum Porifera; class Demospongiae; order Spongillida; family Spongillidae; genus Eunapius; species Eunapius fragilis. Next base: position 253,601 of record OY811978.1, on the reverse strand, counting down.
GGTGTTGATTGGTTGTAACGATACACCGCTCATTTATTATTCATAGGTGCCGTCTGTAGGATAGAGGGGTAATTAATTATTGGTAGGTGCCGTCTATAGGGCTTGATCCGTAGTTCTAATATAGGAATCGACCCCGGTCGTGAAATCATTAAAAAAACGCAACCAGCGCACAACTCGCGTACCAAGAAACGGATAGTGTTGCTCTTTGTTCCTATCGAACCAGAAGGCAAAGGTGGTCATTTAAATGTTTTGTTCCAGTCTTCAAACTGTTTGCTTCAAGAGAACACAAAAGCTTGTGTTTTGCCTCGCCCCCAGGCCAGTTCTTCTCCGTCGTCGTCGTCGTTGTCTAATTCTTCTCGCGCAAGTACAACTCGGGATAGGAATGGTTTTAAAGAGCGCAAATTATACCAATCGCTTTAGAATCTCCTGGAAGGCCATCTTCAAGTATCAGATATATGAATAAAGCATAGAACTGATATAAGTAATCATTACGTAGTGTTAAATAGAAGCGTTCCCATGGCGACATTTACGTATATTTAGAATTGTGCAAACAAAAAGAGGAGAAGAAACGACGAGTTAGAATTCTCCCGCGTTCCTTACAGTGATCCCAAACAAAAGCGGGCGTCTGCTCGGGACGGTAATTGAAGCGGGGGGGGGGGGGGGGGGGGGGGAGGGGGTGGGGGGGAGAAGGGGGTGGGCATGCACTTGCCATATTAATAAAACGATAACAAAAAAATACAGGAAACAAGTAAAGAAAAACATTCTCTAACGAGAAAGTTGGTGGGATATAGGAATTGGAGGCAATGGTGGTGTAAAAAGGAAGGGAACAAGGGTTTGAGAAAAGGGTAATGAGACAAAAATCCTATATTTAGCACGTGTAAATGTAACAGAACCAAAAGAAGTGCTAAATATAGGATTTTTGTCTCATTACCCTTTTCTCAAAACCTTGTTCCCTTCCTTTTAACACCACCATTGCCTCCAATTCCTATATCCCACCAACTTTCTCGTTAGAGAATGTTTTTCTTTACTTGTAATTATAGTGATGGTGCAATAAGTATGGCTGAAAACACTTGCCTTTGTTTGCTCAATGACAGAATAAGTTGGTTGATACAGTGACTCTGCCAACACAGCAGTCAGTGGTTCCTTCCTGCCTCCTGAGGCCACACCTCCCAACATGGCACACCTCACCATCACAATGTCATCATACACTCCTCCTCCTGGGGCTCCTCCCCCTCCTGGGGCTCCTCCCACACCCCTCACTGGTGTTGGCTCACCTGATGACTGAAAACATCACAACACATGATCAGGTGATACCTCACATGATCAGTGATACCTCACATGATCAGGTGACCTCACATGATCAGGTGACATGACAACAGTGACCAGTAGGCCAAGAATACATGGCCCCACATTACCCCAGTACACCCAGTGACCCCAGTACACCCACATGACCCCAGTACACCCACATGACCCCAGTACACCCACATGACCCCAGTACACCCAGTGACCCCAGTACACAATACCTTCCTTCATGCCATGTGGACCTCCTCCCCTTCCCTCTCCTCCTCCCCATCATGGTCACTTGCCTTTGTTCTCTTGGTAACAGAATAAGCTGCTTGTTCTGCAATGTTTGGTTCCTTCCTGTCAGCTGAGGCCACACCTCCCAACATCACCATCACAATGTCATCATACACCTCCACTGGGGCTTCTCCCCTTCCTCCTGATGGCTGAAAACATTACAACACATAAGAACAAAGCGCATTACATAGCCACTGGCCTGGGGACCAGATGATATAAAAGAAAGCGCATGACACGCACATAGCCACTGGCCTGGGGACCAGATGACATACTATATCAGGACCTACGTTAGTAGGTCCTATGTAGGATTTGAAGTGTGATGAATACGATTAGCAAAACACCAGATTCCACTATTGCCGTTGCACCGCAGAATCAGTTGGCCTTTAGCGAGCGTGTTTGGATACAGCCAACAATTATCTACACTGTAATCAAACTGCCGACGCTTAGAAAGCTCAGACAACAGAGATAACGCTCTCTCGTTCCCACACTCGAACCTGAAAAAAAGTTTCTCCATCTTCTTCTTCTTCTTCTTCTTCTTCTTCCGGATCTGATAAGATAAGATTTGCTCGGATAAGAGGTTTATTGCATTGTATCTTTGTCACGATTGAAGTATAATGTTAGCCGTTATGCGGAAGCACTAGAACCAACAAGTTAGAAACTTATTGTCGAGTTGGATTTGTTTTATTATGTTAGTAACGAGAGTTATGCTTGACACAAATTTCAATCTCTAGCAAACTTAGTTTTGTTAGTATAGCCCACAACAGATTTTATCGGCCTTTGGAAGACATAAAAGTGGGCGGGAACGTGTGGTTGAACACGTTCTATATTTCGTATAGTGCATGCGCTATAACAGTTACTATTATTCAATTGTTGTCACGGTTGTACCAAAAGCTTGACGTGTCTGGTTTGTTTTCTTCAAAATGCAGTCACGTCGATCGCGAAGAGAAAAGAATCGTGCAAAGAAGATCGCAAAGTTAAATGATGACTGTTGTGTTGGCGAGTCGCAAGATATTGAGGAGCGTGACAGTTTTCAAGAAGCGCATGAAAAAAAGAAGACTTGCGACAGGAAGCGCTACAAAGCCGATCCTGAGAGTAAGAAGGATAGCATGAAGGCCCAATACTGGCTTGATCCGGAAAGTAAGAAGGAGAGCATGAAGGCCCAATACTGGCTTGATCCGGAAAGTAAGAAGGAGAGCGTGAAGGCCCAATACTGGCTTGATCCGGAAAGAATGAAAGATAGCGTGAAGGCCTACTATGATCAAAATCGAGAACTGATTTTAGCCTCCAAACAAGATCAATATCAGGCAAATCCAAAGGCCAAGAGAGATATCTCAAGGATAAACAGCTGCAGGAAAAGAAATACTATGAGGTAGGAGTGTTTGCAATGTTTGGGTGCAATATGTCCTACACGCAAGGGACCGATGTATTGTATCGTGTGCGTGTGTTCGGGAAAACGAATAACGCCAGATCGATTTGCATTGGAGTATATGCTTGCCAGCTTTGATACTCTCTGAGGGGATTTTTGAATAACGCCAGTTCAATTTGCATTGGAGTATATGCTTGCCAGCTTTGATACTCTCTGAGGGGATTTTTATACCACATTCACACTACATGTCTGTGAATGTTGACTATTATATTTTTATAAAACCACATGCCTGTCAATGGATACCATATATGGTGGCCCAGCATGTGTCTTTAAACCTTGCCATACAGGATGTAGCATCTATGGCTGCTAAAATATGTTCCCTAGGTTCTCTGTGTAAACTTTGACACAAATATTTTATCTTACAGCTGTACAGTCTATAAAACCACATGCCTGCCTCCTTCCTGTATGGATACCATATTTGGTGGCCCAGTATGTGTCATAGCTTCTATGGCTGCTAAAACATGCAGGGCCATGATGATCTCTAATTTTCAGCTGGAACCTATTACATGCACCTCTCTTAAGAGCTATCTATCTGCCTCGCTTTGCAGGACTAACTAACTTCCTGCATGATTCCATGTGTGGTGTCCCAGCATGTGGTCTTAAACTTTGACACATATACTGTGGCTGCAAACCTGAACATGGAGCAATCCTTCCCTGGGTTCTCCAGTACATCATCTGGAACCAATTACAGCTCTTTTAAGAGCTATCACTCTGACTAAGAGATTTATGCTTTGCAGGATTATCAAATGGCAAATGGGGTTGCAGCTGTGACCTTGACTGCATGTAAATTAATGGATCTGTCTCTATAGGCCCTAACCCCGGAATATGAGTTCACACAATTATATGTTGTACTTAACTCACAATCCAATCTTTATATCAGTTGCTGTACGTTCTCTATACAAAACTGCTCTTAAAAATAGGCTTGCCTCCCTTCCATGTATGTGTTCATATGTCAAGGAGTCTAACATGTTTCTTTGTGTCAACATTTATCTTGCAACTTTGCATTCATAAAACCACAAGCCTGCCCCTTCCTCCATATATGGTGGCACAGTGTGTGGTCTAAAACCTAGCTTCTATGGCTGCTAAAACATGCACATGGACCACCAATCATCCTCCATGATGTTCTCCTGTTTTCAGCTGGAACCAGTTACCTATTACATGCAGCTCTTTTCTAACAGTTTCAATTTGGATAAGCGATTTATGCTTTGCAGGACTAACTAACTTCCTGCATGATTCCATGTATGGTGTCCCAGCATGTGGACTTAAAATCTCTATGGCAGCAAACCTGAACATTCCTGTGTTCTCAAGTACATCATTGTAATTTATATATTTTAAAAAAATATTTTTACCCATGCATAAGTTAAAGTGGCAGCAACCCTAGGCCTCTCTCTACATGTGATTATGTGCAGTTTCACATATATCAGCAAATACTAGCCATTTGAAAAGCAGGCCGTCTTAATTCAGCCCCACCCCCACCACCGCATATATAGTTGGTTTGTTCAACACATTTATTATGGGAGGCCGTTCGAGTTCCAATAATTTAATATTAGATCAGTTTTGGTTTATATAAAGCAACTTTTCTCACTCACTCTTTACTTTAAGATATGGAAGAGGTATGCATGTGTACATAGGATTTGCATGCATGGCATTCTATCTATATAATATATATTATTACCCTTGTAGGTCACGGCAGAAGTAGCTGAGAATCTGTTTGCTGTTGACTCGGGTGAGGAGGGCCCTCCCTACTTTCCGATACCGGTCCTGGTCCCTGCTCCGGTCCTGCTTGCCCCAGCTCGGCCCCAGCTCCGCCACTGCCCCCAGCTCCGCTGCTCCCACCTGCACCACTGCTGGCCCCTGCTCCGCTGGCCCACGCTCTGCTTGCCCCAGCTCCGCCACTGGCCCCTGCTCCGCTGGCCCCAGCTCCGCCACTGCCCCCAGCTCCACCTGCGCCACTGCTGGCCCCTGCTCCGCTGGCCCACGCTCTGCTTGCCCCAGCTCCACCGCTGGCCCCTGCTCCGCTGCTCCCACCTGCGCCACTGCTGGTCCCAGCCCCATGGGGAATATGGCCCCTTCTGTACTGGGGGCCTCCCGGAGCTCGGCCCTATAGAAGGCAGCGAGGAAGGGGGAGGGGTGGACTTCACCTTGTGTCGAAAAATTCGTATATTTATTATAATTACAACTAATGTTTTTTGAATGCTATATAGCAGGGCTACCGTTTGCGCCGTATCAATCTTCTGACCAAGTTAAGACAGTTTAGTTAAGAGCATGCATTGTGATTGCACAGGGATGAATACTTCCTTGCCATGCGAAGTAATCTTGCATTACACGGCACGATTATTCAATGCATGTATCTCTGGCATAAAAATGTGTGAAACAAGATATAAAAATTTAATTAAAATAAAATTGGTGATGTAGGATTTGTAGACAGCAATTGAGTAAAAAGTAAGGAAACAAGGAATTACGGATATTAGGTATTCATTTAATTATAAATATTACAGACCTACATTATTTAGCAAATCTACCTCCTTGAAATTCTGTGCTAAATGTAGGTATGTAATATTTATAATTAAATGAATACCTAATATCCGTAATTCCTTGTTTCCTTACTTTTTACTCAATTGCTGTCTACAAATCCTACATCACCAATTTTATTTTAATTAAATTTTTATATCTTGTTATACCAATAATACAGGTTGAAAGGTTTACCCAGCAGCTGCTGTGTGGTCAAGCGGGATCGAGTGTTGACTAACGAACTAACGAAGTTCAATAACTTCTCGAACTATACACTCTACCACTATGTACGCTGTACGTTCGTACGGCATGGACGGCCCTAGTGTTTGTTATAATACACTTCGACGTTTCGCTTTCGGTAGATCAACAGCTCCCTTATGTATGGCCTAGCTATATAGCACGTGACCATGGCTTCAGTGTTCACTTGCCTTCTTTGTTTTATCAGGGACAGCGTACGTAGGGGGAACACACGGTGTTAGTTGTGCAGTAGACGTAGTGTTCAACACGACAGTTGGTTGTCGACCTTCAGTCATAGCCTTCTGGCATATCACTATGTCCTCATAGCCCACAGCAGGTACGCGATAGCTCTGCCCAACCTTTTCATCCACTCCACTGCAGAGCACTCCATCTTGAAAGCAGGCTCCATTAGTTAGCAGCAAAGACTCCAACGGCCTTCTACGAGATAGACTTTCCCTAAATTATTACCGACGGCTCTTTTAATAATCATATGACAGTGTAGGTTATACAAGATACAATCATCACTACATGATACACAGCCAAATCTTAAAAACTGGATGTACTGAACAGACATGACATGAGAATTTCAGGTTTTTAAGATTTGGCTGTGTATTTATTTCTTCGATCGCTTCAGTTCCAATTTTTTCGTAGGGCTAAACAAGAGATGCACACACAACGTACAGAGCATGTACACACATTTGTTAACACAGGCAGAAGTGTGACCATTACCTTTGTGGGGGTGTCATGGCTGACTTTTTAATGCTAAAGGCTGCAAAAATGTGTGTGTGTGTGTGTGTGTGTGTGTGTGTGTGTATGTGTGTGTGTGTGTGTGTGTGTGTGTGTGTGTGTGTGTGTGTGTGAAGAATAAGCCACTTGTGACATCACAGGTGACCAGCCAACCTTTTCCTTTATTTCTCAACACCACCACATACGCTACTATGGCGATGATGATGGCACACAAGGGCACAACGCCTCCAAGTACACCTCCAAGGATAGCAGGTAAGGCAGAGCTCTCTTTGGCTGTAGAAGATGGGGAGGAGGGAGGATATGAGGAGGGGGAGGAGGGAGGATATGAGGGGGGAGGAGGAGGGAGGATATGAGGGGGGGAGGAGAGAGGATATGAGGGGGGGGAGGGGGAGGGAGGATATGAGGGGTGGGGTAGGGCTGCACAAGGCATAGTGTACACACCTGAGGTGGATAGTGGTGATGATGATGGTTGAGGTGTTGTGATGAAGCTGAAGAACACCTTCACACCTCCAACCACAGGACCACCACAATTAGCAGAGGTAGTGTTGGTAGCTGATGCCTTGCAGTAGTATGTCTGATTGCTACCAAGGTTTGACAGAATGACACTGACACTTGGTCCCTTGGTAGAGGAGACATTGTACACACTTGAGTCAGGAGGAACAGAGGGATCAGTACTACAGCACACCACACAGTAGAAGGACTGGTTGAATGAGCAGCCAATGGTTGCATTATTGGTTTGGATTTGTGTACTGGTGATGTTCAGGACTTGGTTGGTTGTGGCCACGCCTACACACAAACAGAAGAGATAAGCTCCACATCATTATGGTAGTGTGTACAGTGGACATATACTGGTGGTGTGTACAGTGGACATATACTGGTGGTGTGTGTAGTGGACATATACTGGTGGTGTGTGTAGTGGACATATACTGGTGGTGTGTACAGTGGACATATACTGGTGGTGTGTGTAGTGGACATATACTGGTGGTGTGTGTAGTGGACATATACTGGTGGTGTGTGTAGTGGACATATACTGGTGGTGTGTGTAGTGGACATATACTGGTGGTGTGTGTAGTGGACATATACTGGTGGTGTGTGTAGTGGACATATACTGGTGGTGTGTGTACAGTGGACATATACTGGTGGTGTGTGTGTAGTGGACATATACTGGTGGTGTGTGTAGTGGACATATACTGGTGGTGTGTGTAGTGGACATATACTGGTGGTGTGTGTAGTGGACATATACTGGTGGTGTGTGTAGTGGACATATACTGGTGGTGTGTGTAGTGGACATATACTGGTGGTGTGTGTAGTGGACATATACTGGTGGTGTGTGTGTAGTGGACATATACTGGTGGTGTGTGTAGTGGACATATACTGGTGGTGTGTGTGTAGTGGACATATACTGGTGGTGTGTGTAATGGACATATACTGGTGGTGTGTGTAGTGGACATATACTGGTGGTGTGTGTAGTGGACATATACTGGTGGTGTGTGTGTAGTGGACATATACTGGTGGTGTGTGTAGTGGACATATACTGGTGGTGTGTGTGTAGTGGACATATACTGGTGGTGTGTACAGTGGACATATACTGGTGGTGTGTGTAGTGGACATATACTGGTGGTGTGTGTAGTGGACATATACTGGTGGTGTGTGTAGTGGACATATACTGGTGGTGTGTGTAGTGGACATATACTGGTGGTGTGTGTAGTGGACATATACTGGTGGTGTGTGTGTAGTGGACATATACTGGTGGTGTGTGTAGTGGACATATACTGGTGGTGTGTGTGTAGTGGACATATACTGGTGGTGTGTGTAGTGGACATATACTGGTGGTGTGTGTAGTGGACATATACTGGTGGTGTGTGTAGTGGACATATACTGGTGGTGTGTGTAGTGGACATATACTGGTGGTGTGTGTAGTGGACATATACTGGTGGTGTGTGTAGTGGACATATACTGGTGGTGTGTGCAGTGGACATATACTGGTGGTGTGTGTAGTGGACATATACTGGTGGTGTGTGTAGTGGACATATACTGGTGGTGTGTGCAGTGGACATATACTGGTGGTGTGTGCAGTGGACATATACTGGTGGTGTGTGCAGTGGACATATACTGGTGGTGTACAGCTGTCATTTGTGTACAGCATGTGGAGCATGGCTAGCATGGGGACTTGTATTATATGTCAGTACCTTTTTAAAAATATAACTAGGTCTCTTCAAATGATGCATTAATTACCATATATGGTAATATGTGTACTTATCTGTCATTCTATTTATCCACAAAATATTTTTGAACTTTAAACTGTTGCAATTGCTTTGTAATAAGAAAAAAAAACTAGAAAGTTATGGAGTAACACCTAATGCCATATTGTTTAGCAAAGACTGTTATAGTCAGTGCGTCTGAAGGTACATTAAGTGATAGCAGTACTAACATATACAAGACCTCTTTGGATATATGAGAGACATGATAACAATTTAACAGCAAGAATAATTTATGTATGAAAGTATGTGGTACTCACCATATATGGTAGTGCTGTCCTCACCAGCCACACCTCCATCTCTATTGACAATAGCCACAAAGATGGTGTACTTGGTAGCAAAGACAGCGACTTGTTGGACATATAGACATGGTGATGTGGTACAGGTAGTGGAGCCTTGACCAACAAAGGCAGCATCACTAACAACCCTCACTGTGTGATTGGTCACAACAATACCTCTCTGATGATGAAGCAATAACATGTAACCATTAATAACTAGCAATAACTCTTCTATAACTCTTCTTACCACAGGTATCCAGGATATCTCAAAATGGCGGGCAGTGTTGTTGGGGTTAAACACTAATGCCATCTGTACACTCATAAGAGTGAAAGCCACTGTGGAGAGATAGGTACATGTAGCTAAGGACACTAAGTACACCCATAGGAGGGAGGACCACTGTGGAGAGATAGGTACATGTAGCTAAGGACACTAAGTACACCCATAGGAGGGAGGACCACTGTGGAGAGATAGGTACATGTAGCTAAGGACACTAAGTACACCCATAGGAGGGAGGACCACTGTGGAGAGATAGGTACATGTAGCTAAGGACACTAAGTACACCCATAGGAGGGAGGACCACTGTGGAGAGATAGGTACATGTAGCTAAGGACACTAAGTACACCCATAGGAGGGAGGACCCTTCACCAAATGCTTTAGTATGACAGGGTAAGAGCTACTAAATAGATACATTTACATAGTGCATGTATACAGTACACAGATAACCACACCCAAGTCACTAAACTAAGTTATGAGAGCTGTCAAATAGTGTTACATGTACGGCTTAAGGTATTACAATACATCATTCAACACACTTACCTGTTCTTCCAGAGGCTGACGTCACATTGCTGGTCCCAGCACAGTTGATGGCCACCACAGAGACAGTGTAGAGTGTGTCACTGATCAGTCCAGTGAAGGTGTTCTGTAGTGCTCCATTGGCAGGGATGGGGACCAGAGTGTTAGAACTGTCATTGATACTGACATTGTAGCTGGTAGGAACACCACCAGTGGTGGGAGGGGTCCAGGTCACTGTTAGCTGGTCCACAGAGGTACTGCTTACTGTCAGGCCAACAGGAGGACCAGGGGAGGCTGAGGAGGAGGGAGGAGGTGGGGGAAGGATAGTTACGAATAATTGGAAGTAATATATCTTAAGGTTACTATAGCAGTACCAAACAACATTCAGAAGGACAAAGGAAAACATTCAACCAAGCAGCTGCCATTATGGGTTTGGTATCAATGCTTCCATTTTGCACCGATATTTGATCTACTGCCTCATCATCAAAAATAAGTTTTATCTCAACTAGGGACAGGTCATGACGCAGGTGCAGTTAAGTATTACATGACTTAACACACAGCTGAATGTTAGATGGTTTTATTTTTATGTGTAGCAAGTACACAGATTAGCACTCTTACCTATGACCATGATATGGGTGGTGTTCACTATAGTATTCTGACCAGCTACAGATCGGGTTCCAACCATGATCAGTGATGATGTCATACCAGTGTTCACTCTCACAGTCAAGGTACTAGTCAGACATGGTGTGGATGGACCAGGATCCACATTGGTTGCTGTGTATGGTCCACAGGTCATGGTCACATTTATGCACCCACCAGTAGTCTGAGTTAGCTGAATCGTATCTGGTGGAATAGAACTACTGCATGATCCACTGGGCAGGACCCATAGGTTGCTACCAACAGCAGCTGTGTTAGTCCCTGTAAAGGTCACCTGGTCCCCAGGACAGGCTACAGGAGGACATGATACCACACCTCCTTTGACCTGACATGTCAGTGTCTGGGCATGGCCTGGGGAAGAGGACAAACAACTTATGTCAAACACTAGTGTGTGCAGTCATTGGTCAAATTACTACTAAACACAAACATTATTGTTATAAGTTACTCTATACCCCCCCCCCCCCCTTAGGATGAATTAAGGGATCTCCCCTCAACAACTTGGGAGGCATCAGTACACTGGTGAGAACCTCTTTGGCTTCACCAGCATGTAAACAAATGTTGCAGGATACCATACAATACATGTAGTGGAGAAGCCATAGCTACAACTATGATTCAGGAACTGCAACTGGCATGACCACATCAAGCCTTGCAGTTACAGTGGCCACACCCATTTCACTTTAAAATGTACCACCTGCTTTTGAAATTAAGACCACTTCTTTATGGGATATCTGAAGCCCCGCCTTCTTCCTCAAATGCAGGAACACAAGACAAAGATCACTTTCTCCTCAAAGCTATCTTGGTGCATGTCCTTGAGGTAGACCAAGCAAATAGAGCATGTAAAGCACTTCCATCCCTCTCCTTGGTAAGAACAAAGAACCCAATTAGGTTATCTGAATATAGCTTCCTCCTGGTTGGTGATGAGGTTTGTATTTTTCAGTTGACGTACTGCTAGCTGCACAGAGACAATGAAGTATTGATGGTCCATCAATACTTCATTGACTGCTGAAGACTACAACCCCGCCCACCCTGTCCTTATCACCAAGTGCCCACACCTGAACTATAGTGAGCACCTCTCTCACTTCCTCACCCAAAGCCCTCAAAGGGGCGGGAAAACATGATAACGTATTCATTGTTATTTTTGCTACCTCATACTGGTGAAAACAGATGCAGAAAGTTGTTATGAAATCCTGTAGAAACCGATTACAGTGAAAAAATCTACATGGTACTGAATGGAGTCGTTTGAATAATAAACTTGAAGTCCTGGGAGAGGTGATAAAACTTCATCCCTCCCATTGATTTGACCTTCACGTAGCAATATACTTTCTCTGTGTCATGCTAGCTCATCACAGGCAGCAGTGGGAAACATGCACACACTAACCTCATGTTTGGTGTGTGTTTCTCAGCAACCTTACCACCACCATTGTGACTAGAAGCCATTCAAGGCAGCCATATTGGGCAACCAGTGGCACCACTACCTGTCTGGTGTGTTGGCTCTACCCTCAAGGAGCCATTGTTTTCAATGGGGAAATGTCAGTGACAAACAGAGGAGTTGTCCCTGTCATTGGTCTGAGACCTGTTATGATTTAGGTATTATGTAGGCATGATGTGGTTAAGATGTGGAGGCTGGACCTTTAGTGGAAGCAGTCAGACCATTGTATGTAGGTCATGTCTAGAGGCCATGTCTAGTGACATCATAAGGGTCATATCTAGTGGTGTACATCTCAATGCCATGCACATTCCACAATCTGTTAAGTATGTACATATTAGATACATGCATGGAGAGTGCAGTTAATTATTAATTCACATGGTCCAAGTGATATATGTGTGACAGTGGACCACCATACTCTAAATCCTCTACAGAGACCTCCGGAAATATAATACTTCTTGTACCATCGAGACACCAATGAAACGTATGCTGTTATAGAAACTCTGATACTCAAATAGACAACAACCAGTTGCCACGCAACCAGCCATATATACACACGTACAAAACAACCACATGGAATACAATGACCAATCACATAGGTCCACATACCCCACTCCTCATGTTTTTGTTGACTGTGATTTGCAATGTAAAAGTGTTTTGACTAGCGTGCAAACAATAATGGAGACATAGGATATTTTTGCTGTGGTCACTCAAAACACAAAGCCAGAAAAGGTAAAGGCTCAGGGTACCAAATGTATGGTAGCTCACTGGAGAAGGCTAAAACAGAACAAGAACAGGTGCAACAAAAATAGAACAGGTGCAACAGTTCTGAAAACTGTCAGCATGGTAATGACAGCTTTCAGTCTGTTGCACCTGTTCTTGTTAGGTGTATGATCATCTAATCTTCTTATGGTCGTATTCTTCTCATTAGTATATCATTCAGTCATACAGATTAGGTTACATAGAATTATATCAGGTCATTAATCATTTGTATTAACGAAGGAGGATCTTTTAACTCCTATAACATTTATACACCCCACGTTAGACCACCCATCACTCATCCATACGGGGACATACCTTTGACACAGAAGATAACCAAATATGCCATCATCCATATTGAATAGGGTGTGGCTTCTTGTATTGCTAAGATGGAGAAATGGTCTTGTGCGCACAAGTACATGCATCACACACACACACACACACACACACACACACACATACACACGCACACAGTTTCACTTTTACGTTAATCTCGATACATGAGGGAAGATGGGGTGTAGGGTTAGATAGTGCGCGCGCGCGTTCGAGTGTGCATAAGGGCGTCATGTTACTATATACGCTCGCATGCCTTATATGGCCGTATAACTGTAGGCACAAGTAAACGACTGACAGTACAGCGATGTTGTAGAATATTCATACACTCTAACTAAACTGACCTTTAACGAGTCTTGACATCAGAATGCACAATATATATATATATTTGCGTAACGATAATTAAACTTTTAATATCCGGAGACATACTGATGCCAAAATACTCATGCTCAATACACTCAAATAGCTATACTAATAAAAAGTTACTGAAAAAAGTCTTCCACTGCATGCTGGTCCACAGAACCCATAACAGAAGTGGCATTTCCTCGTTGCACTGCAACTGATAGCCTTTGCAGCAAGTAAGAGTAGGCATTACACTCTCCTGATGCCTATTTAAGGCAATGGCCAGAAATTTCAAAGTCTCTGACCCATAAACTCCTGATTTCTCAATTGCTATGGGTGTGAATATATGGTTGTGGTCCAGGTGTGCATACTTCACACATTTTTTGTGCTCTGCCTGGTTGACCACTGCCCCAGCCTCTACAGCTGCAAAAGCTGAGTAGGACGGGGCATATGTGTCAGGGCAGGTGGCATCCCAGACAAGGAGCTTACCACACTGCCAAGGCACTATGGTTATCCCGTCAGGTCTTTTCCCGTCAGAACGAAAAAGGCCAGAAGGCTCCAAGCGAGATGGAATCTTAACAGCAGTCATGGCCCTGTGGATTGTATCATTGATGGAGGCATGTCGATGGTGGCGCCCTTCACTTTTTCAGCAACTAAGACCATGAACAGCTAAATCGGTCACTTCAAAACCACAATGGTGACAACTGTGAGGTCTACACAAGGAACGAAGACCAATTGCTATTCTAATGGTCAAATTATCCAGTGAAGTGACAGGCAGAGTATTTAGCCATAGACCTGATTCTTTGTTGCATGCAGCCAGGAGGCGAGCTTTGTAGAGTGGGTCTGTGCTTTTAGAGAGAGTGCTGACTGTGGCTAGAACCCTTGGGGAGTCCCATGCCTTTTGCTTGTACTTTGCCGTACCAGCTGGAGGTGCCTCTTGGCAACCCTCTGACCAGCAAGTAAGTGCTTCATCTACAAAACAGATGGGGTATCCTTGCAGACATGGTGGTAAGATCTGGAGGACAAGGTCTGAGGAGGCAGCAGCAGAAGCCAAAAAGATAGAGGGTGCAAGCTGCACAGCACTACGAATACCAAGTCCACCAAACTTCACTGGCAAGGATGCCTGTGTGTGCACCCAGGGTGTCCTTTAGTGAAAGGCAAATTAAAGCAGGTACTAATGATGGACCTGAGCTCTTCATCATATAACTGCAAGCAAGGTGAAATAAAACATGGAGACGTTCTAAGACAGTATAGGAGTTTGGGGATAGCAAGAGAATGATGCAACAGGAGGTATGCATCATGGCTTTGGAGGTATTTCAGCCTCTCTCCAAGACATTTTAACATAGCAGTTTTTGCAGTGATGGTAGCAGATATGGAAGTGATATCTCCTATAGGTGAGCCCAGTAAGGTTGCCTGTGCCACATCCACCACACGCACACCTGGAAGAGATGACTGGATGGCCTCAGTTGTAATGGAGTATGTGCCTATTACATCAGACTTACTGGGATTGAGCTCTAAACCAACTATTATTGCCTCTCTTTTAATCACTTCAACATCATGAATGATATCAGTTGAAAATCCACCTAGAGACCCATCATCTAAGTAGAAGAGGCAGAGCTCAGACTTCAGGAGGCAACACATATCATGAAGGGTAAGACAGAAAAGTAGAGGTCCAAGTGGGTCACCCTGTTGGACACCTTCAGCTGATGGAATAATCTTGTCACCCCAAAAGAGTGAAGAGGAGCTGGAATAGGCTGAGTGGACAAATGGATAGATAGATGGAGCAAGAAGTTTCACAGCACTTAGCATTTTATCTCTGCGGATAAAGTTAAATGCATTAATAAAGTCGAACTTCAGGACTGCTTTGTTAGAGCCAAGGTTATTAATGTATGGCCTTGCAGCATGAGCTTCTGCTCCTTTGCTGACTCCATACCCAAGCTGACGTGGAGATAGAATGGATGCCATTTCCTTCATAACTTTGTTTCCAACAACTTTAGCTGCAAGCCGACGAATGGTACAGGCTGCTGAGGCTTTATCGCCTTTTCTGTCGCCTGGCTTTTAGACTAAACTGCACAAAAATCTCGTGTCATGGTAGGCTCAACTTGGTCCTTGCCAGAGCAAACGCAAGAGCACACTTTGTGTAAAAGTTGTAATGGGAGTCAAATGGCTGCGGTATATGTACATTTTAACTTGAGAGGAGTCAAGTGTTTTATGGCTGCCCACTTCCCCCCCCCCCCCTCCTCGCCCATTTCTTAATACAATGCTTATGATATTGAGTTGTAACTGGGGCAATCCTGTGCATTGCACCATGTGGTCAGGTAACTCAGGGAGATTGGACCACATGGCTAGATGAGAAGCCAAGTGTTGTCACACAGAGACAGGTGTTGTCTAGCCCCCCCCCCCCCCCCCCCCCCCCCCCCACCCCCCCTGGTCTCTGTGTAACACAGCTTGTGCTTATGCTGTTCAGTTGCCATGTCTACAAAACTTTCCTACCATCACACTTACTTCAGTAAGAATGCCAGCAGCTGGCTTGCCTATGTGACCAGTCAGTCAGCTGGCTTGCCTATGTGACCAGTCAGCCAGTCAGGTTATTACTCTATTTAGCTGTACAACCTGTTATGTTGTCAACTTGCTTTTAAAATCGTTCTCACAATTGAGCACAATTCTTGCATTCAGACCACACACCATTCTGACCACACACACCATTCCGACTAGACTACATATGTTACAAAGTGGAGAGGAAAGCAGACCATTATGGTGCCAGCCTGGCTCCAATGGTCAGGCTAGGTGAGAGGGAACATCACCTAGCCTGGCCAGGTCAGTGGAGGAGCTCACCTGATCAGGTCAATGGAGGAGATGGGGTGGCTCACCTAACCAGGTCAGTGGAGGAGGTGAGGTGGCTCACCTGATCAGGTCAATGGAGGAGGTGGGGTGGCTCACCTGACCAGGTCAGTGAAGGAGGTGGGGTGGTTCGCCTGACCAGGTCAGTGGAGGAGGTGGTCTCACCTGCAGTTGTAGTCAGTGTCAAGTCGCTCCTCACTACACCAGTCTCTCAGAAATCCCTTTCTGGTAAGTTAGATGACCATGTCTTCAACTTACTGCTGAAGTCATCTTCAGTAGCAGACAAAGCACGCCTTTTGTCAGTTTCCTCTCCCCATGCAGCATCCTGGCTTTCAGTTGTGCCCTCCGAGAGCATAGGGCTTCACATGGATCCTTCTGTTTTCCAGGTAGCCATCAAATGGTGGCTTGGCCTTGATGTTTCAGAGGGCTCCCCATGTGCACTATGCCCAGGTAGTACACTTGACCACCTTGGCCACCATGCAGTTACCTGCAAGTATGGTGGAGATTGTGGTAACTCGGCATAACATGATTAGGGACATCCTGGTGGAGACATGTCGTCGGGCTCACATAGGGGTTAAGGTGGAAGTCGGCAACAACCTAAGTAGAGACCACAGTAAGACCCGTCCAACTGACATACTTCTTCCTAACTGGTTTTTGGGCAGAACAGCAGCATTAAATGTGTCCATCACCTCACCGCTAAACCCTGTTAATTTGTTGGAAGCGGGAGTGTCGGCCACAGCTGCTGCCCAGGCCACTGAGTCTAGGAAACACCACGCCAATGACCCCAAGTGCTCAGATCTAGGATGGGTATGTGTCCCTATGGTTGTTGAAACCTATGGAGCTTGGGGAAAAGAAGCCACTGCCATTATCTCCTCTGTAGCCTCTAGACTTGCCACCTCCATGTGTCGGCCAAAGTCCATCGTACTTAATGAGATCTTTGGCCGACTGAATCTCCCCCTGGTCAGGGCTAATGCTACAGCTATCCTCTCTAGGATAGCTCGTGTACTGTAGAGCTGTACTTCGTATTTAATCAGTGTTGTTTCTATATATTTTATATTATTATTGAATATAAATGCATACACAATTATAACAACAATAATACATTACACACTATGAAGTATATCAATAGTTTAAGATAGGACACATCTGGTGAGGATGGCTGTGGCGTTGGCTCTCACCAGGTGAAGGTTCAGCCTGCCATAAATGTCACTTAATACTACTGACTTGGGCCTGCAATTTAAGGTGGCAATCCGAGAGGCCACCTGGGAGAAAGCTTCTGTGGCTTCCTTTCCCCATGCACCATAAGTTTCAGTAACCAAGGGAACACACAACCAGCCCAGTTCATCACACTTGGCATCATTGGCTTTATGTTTTCTATCTTCAGTGGCTCTGGCAGCTGAACCTGCAGACACTCCTGCTTCCAACAAGGTGAGAGTATTAAGCGGAGAGGTCACAGATACATCAAATGCTGCTGTCTTGCCCGTAGCCCAGTTGGTCAACAAAAGTCGGCAGGGTGGGTGTGGCTATGGTCAGCAGTGAGGTCACTGCCAGCTTCCACCTGGACACTGAGATGAGCCTGATGGCACGTTTCAGCCAGTACATCACGCAGGGTGTTATGTCGCGTTACCACATCACCCCCCCCCCCCCCCCCCCCCCACTTACAAGTGATGGCGTGATGTCCAAGGGGGTCTAGGGCATTGTCAGGGCAAAGTGCACACTGGGACCCCTGGGATGTGTCTAGGCCAAGCCACCACTTTATAGCTACTTGATGTACTGGTGGATCAAGGTGCAGACCCAATCCCTCTGAAGGGACTACTGACAGCCAAGAGGATGCATGGGCAGATGAAACAGAAAGTAATCGTGCTCTGTCAGCAGTGGAAGAATTTTCTAACAGCAAATTGAACATATGGGTGTCCAACATGCTGGAAAGCTTCTTTTGGGACACTGAAGGAGCTGAGAGAATGGAGTCGACTTGCAGCACCTTATCAGGGGGAACATTTGAATTAAAATATGCAACTGCAGAACAGAGGTGAGGATTGGTCTGGGAACCAAACCCAGATGAGCAAACAGAGGCAGTATAAGCTGCTGGTGCATGATGGTATAGGGAGCGGAGACCCAAACCTCCCTTACTAAGGCCTAACATGGACTGCCTCCAAGCAGCATCTGATGTATCCACAGCAGTACAGGAGGAGAAGCATCTGCGAACATCTTGGTCATACAGCTGGAGGGCTGCACGAGATAATGATGGTGGTGTGGTACGTGCAAGATGGACAAGCCGACAGAAGCCACCACACACACGGAGTAGGGTTAGGGCAACCTGGGGATCAATTCAGCCCACATCCTCAAGCCTTGAGAGCAGGCTCTTGGCTTCAGACTGTTTGCGAGTGATAAATTGGTGGCAAAACTCAGTATCTCCTATGGGAGAACCCAGGATGTCTATGTTAGAATTGTTAGACTTTTTAATGTCAGATGGAAAACAGTCAAGTGAGCTCTGGCTAAACACCTCACACTTAGGGATATTGACATGGAGGCCAAGTGGAGGACCTAACTCTTGAAGCAAGGCCAAGATATTGCTCACAGTGGACCTTGGACCTGCCAGAGCACCATCATCCAAGTACCAAGCGTGAAACTTGAGACCAGCACAATCATCTCTACTAGAAATTGCTGACACCAGGATATTTAATACCAAAGAGAACAGCAAAGGACCCAGGGGGTCACCCTGCTGAACACCCTGCTCTGAAGTAAGGCAACCCAAAGGATGCCAGAGGAATGGGTGATGGCTGTAGCACCAGCTAGCCCATGGGAGCAGCTCTGGAAAGTGTTTTGCACACTCATCCAAGACCGCCTGGCGAGACACCATATTAAAAGCATTTTTAAGGTCCACCTTTAGAACAACAAAATCATCCTCCAACCAATGTTGCTCAATGGAATCCCTTAATCCATGGACCATTTTTTCTGCCCCAAAAGGGCATGCAACTCCAAACTGAAAAGGGTGAAAAAAGTGTTGAGCCTTTATCTTGACTGCAGCACAGAGGCATTTTCCAACCAACCGGCGTACAGCTTCTCCCACTGCAATAGGCCGGACATCAAAAGGGTACCCAGGTTTGGATTTATTTAAAGCTGTAAGACTGCCTCCTGCCAGATAAGCAGAGATTTCAACAGGTGCCTTACCTGCAGCCAGAAGATTGACAACTGTCCTGAGTGAGTGCAAAATTGGAGTCTGCAAAGGCACTTCTGCAGCATCTATAAGATGTTGTATACAGAACCCAGAATGTCCAGCAGCAGTTAGCTTGGGGAACGATCTCAAGATTGCCATGAGGTTGATCTCAGCTGGGATTGAGGGTGATATGTGAGATGGGGGCGGAGTTTTGGGGCACTCACCCTTGGGATGTTTGGTTGCCAAAAGTCTCCAGGTCTCATCATTGTTGGGTGCAAGACCAGATGATACCAGGGTCTGGCAAGCTTTGCTGTACAAACCATCCTGAGCTAGGGAAATTGCTGATGTAATTTGCTGTTTCCAAGAGATGTTATTATTATTAATAATAATAATAAATAATAATAGTAAGGACTTTTCTCCACCACACACCAGACCTTTTCTTCAGGAATTCCCTACAGCAGGAAGCAATGCACTGTTGATGGTTGCCCTGCACAGATAGATCCATCCATGTGGCACAACCACATGACCCTCCATGCCAAAGGTGCTCTTCCTGGGAGTGTACCATCAGAATGGCTGAGGGTCCAAAATGTATTTCTTTGCCCTAGCTGTTCACAGCTGTTCCCAGCTGGTTTCTAACTCCCGGCAAGCTTCTCACCTGCACCAATGTCTCATGAGGAGCATCACATCAGTTTCTTTACAGCGGCCTGTTCCAACCCCTCTTCAGATATCAGTCACAACCTTCCTACTTTTGAGGAAGTGTGCCAACTGAACCACCCAACTCTGCGGTACATCCCAGCTAAAGCCAGACCAGCTTTTGCAAAAGCTGTCTCATCTGCTCAAGAGATGTCCTACTAAGGAATACTGAAGAGGCATGGTTGAAGCTCTTCATGCTCCCAAAGTGTGTCCTCCCTTCCTTGAAGCACAAAGGGAGCCACAATCCACATATAGCAATAGAGTCTCTTTGCAAAATGTGGTTGAATAATGACCTATCCACTCTTTGGACAATGGCAAAAAGTTGGGAGAACAACAGCAGCATCACAGAGGAGGCCACTATCGGCAAGAATTACAGAAGAGTGATCAATTCTGCAGTTTCTCTTGGCTGCTCAGGATTGACGGGCAAAGCTTGCCGGATGCTATTATCAAGTGGCATTGCCCCCAATAGTGACACAACCTGGCGCTTGTTGCAGGCCAAGCATCCAGCCTGTCCACCTCCAGTGACTCCAAATGCTACCTCTGAGCCTGTTACGCTAGGTCCCACCTTTAACATACTGAAGATCTTGAGATCCTTCCCTAAAGGTACCTCAGCTGGTCCTTCAGGACTCTCTGTTCAGCACCATTTGTATGCTGCATCTATTCCCCTTCACACATCAACTGGTGACTCTCTTAAGGGCATTGTGAATCTTATGGCTTCTGGAAAGGTCTCTGTGTCAGTGGCAACATTTTTGGCAGGCAGCAGGCCAATTGCACTGAACAAAGGTAAGGAGGGTAACCCACCAGATGTTAGGCCAATTGCAGTGGGGGGAAACATTGCGTAGGCTGACAGGGAAATGCATCTGTGCCATCCTAAGGGACAAGATCTCCTCATTCTTCCAGCCCTCACAATTTGGAGTGGCTTGTAAAGCAGGTGCAGAGAAGATTGTGCACAGCTTAAGGAGATGCATTGATGATAACTGGTTAAGTGGAGACTTTGTAGTGGACATGTCAAATGCCTTCAATATGGTATCGAGGCAGGCAGTTTTGGATGAGTGTGCTACTTTCTTTCCAAGAGCTTCTCCCATGGGTCTCGTGGTGCTATGGATCTCATACATCATTGTGGCACCCTATGGGCCAGATAAGTTCCCAGTCTGGTGTCCAGCAAGGTGATCCACTGGGCCCAATGCTGTTCGCCTTGGTTCTCCATAAGCTTGTTACCAGTATTGATGCAGATGATGATTGTCTCCAGCTGCTTCTGGAAGCTTGGTATCTTGATGATGGGGTTCTAGCAGGGGAGAGGTCTGCAGTAATACGTGCTCTGCACCTCATAGAAGAGCTTGGTCCTCACTTGGGGCTTTACATCAATTTTTCCAAGTGCAAACTTTTCAGTAGGAGTGGTAATTCACTATTTCCACCAGTGGTGAAGTCATCTCTCCTTCCCAACCTGGACATCCTAGGGACCCCAATTGGAGATTTTGTCCACTGTTCTCGCTTCATTGCTGAGAAATGTGCAATGCCCAAGATCTTGCTTAAGGCTCTTGTGGATGTCTCTACAGTTGACCTTCACGTGGCATTTTCGCTTCTTCATGTGTGTGGAAGTTACTGTAAGTTTGTGCATCTAGCCAGAGCCACTCCTCCAAGCCATTGTGCTGACTATCTTAAGCTCTTTGATGAGGAGGTAAGGTTATGCTTCACCTCCTGCATTGCAGTGGACGTCCCTGACCTATATTGGCAGCAAGCACAACTCAGTCAAAGTTTTGGTGGGCTTGGCTTTCGGTCCCTTGCTTTGCACTGTTCTGCTGCGTTTATAGCTTCCCTTGCTTCATCAGGATTTGGTAGTCCCTATAACATACAAATGCTTCAGGCTGTGACCCGCTTCAATACTCAGGTTCCCCCTGATGAGTCAATCACAGCTGAGGAGGTTCTGGTCAACCTGCCTCCACAAAGAGGTCTGTCTAAGAAGCTGGATATGCACTGCTATCTTCCTCCTCTCCAGTGAATAAGGCTTGGATCCATTCTGTTTCTGCCCCTCATGCGGGTCCTTGGATCTCAGTCATCCCTTCTACATGTCTGGATCTGCACCTTAACTCTGCTGAATGTCAGATAGCACTTAGATGGTGGTTGGGTCTTGACACCTCTGGAGGTTCTCTGTGTCCACATTGTCCTGATATTGCCCTTGACCCTCTAGGTCATCCTGCAGCCTCCTGCAGACATGGTGGTGATGTGGTTGCAAGGCACAATCACTTGCGGGATATCTTTGCTAAATTTTGCCGCCAGGCCCACCTTTCTGTGAGGGTTGAAGTGGGGTATGGCTTAGCTAGGGACCATGTTAACTCTCGCCCTGCGGATGTCCTTGTTCAGGGATGGGACAGAGGAAAGCCTGCGGCCTTTGACGTTACTGTTGCTTCACCCCTTACACCAGTAACCCTCAAAAATGCCAGTACATCTGTGGGAGCAGCAGCCTATGCTGCTGAACTTAGAAAGCATGTGGCCAATGACAACAGATGCCAGGAGTTGGGCTGGACATGTATCCCCCTAGCCGTAGAAACATACGGTAACTGGGGGATGGAGGCCCAGAGTGTTTTCTCCCATCTCGCCTCTCTACTTGCCATCGGCCAGGCCATTCCCAAACCCAAAATGCTGGGTGACATCTATGGCCACCTCAACATGTCACTGGTGAGGTCAGTGGCTAGGGCCATCATGGGGAGAGAAAATGTCCGGATAGGTCAGAAGAACTGTAGGTTTGTTAGCGGCATCTATTGTAAGTTAGTTATCCTTATAATAATGTAATTGTGTTTGTCCATTTATCCTGCTGTAACTGTATTCTGTTGTTTAAATTATAAGGTATTGATTCCTCTCAAGGTGCCAACTGTCCATTCTGTTCCTCACACTGTCTGGACCCCTTAGGTCATCATGCATTAACATGCAAGTACAGGGGTGATGTAGTCTCCCGCCACAACAGGCTCCGAGATGTGTTTCTGGAGACTTGCAGGCAAGCCTGCATTGGTGCCCGTGTTGAAGCAGGGAGTGGTCTTGGGCATGACTGTCGTACACGACCTGCTGATGTTCTGGTCCCTGACTGGATGTTAGGCAAGACAGGTGCATTTGACATTACAGTCATATCGCCGCTTAATACAAGTACCTTTACTGAAGCGAATGTGACGGCAGGGTCAGCAGCTTTGGCAGCTGAACAGCGGAAGCATAATGCCAATGATGTGAAATGTTCTGAGCTTGGGTGGAAGTGTATCCCACTAGCTGTGGAGAGCTATGGGTGTTGGGGTACAGGAGCTATGCAGCACCTGGCACGATTGGCTTTTCGTCTTGCTACACGCTACAACATCTCGAAGTTCCAGGCTACCTCTAGTATGTACGGGAGACTCAACTTGACCCTGGTGAGGGCAAATTTTCAAGCTCTACTGTCCCGCCCAATGTCCTTTCAAGACACCTGTTAGATAGTGTGTTACATAGTAATCCTGTACATGCATTTATATTCCCATTTGTGTATCTCTCAATAATAATAATAATAATAAAAAAATAATTAATATATACATATGGGACAGTGTCCAGCTAAATCACTTTTATGGTACTTCCAGAACAAGCAAAAGAAAAGTATAACGCTCGCATTGAAATGTATGGCTAATTATAAATTCAGTGCCTAATAACTTTGTGATGGATAGTCCGATTTAGGATGCGTAAGGACCATTTGACAGAAGCTCATGGGTGTTCAAGGAAAATCAAAAAATTTGAAAACTTGAAAAACTAGCCAGAAGGGTGATTCTGCTGGACACTGTCCCATATATATATATATTTAGTGAAAATTATAACATGACATATCATAATAAAATAAGAAACTACCTAATCTAAACAGTGTACATGTCCAAGGCAAAGCATCTCGACAGCATTGCAATGGCATTTGCTTTAACAAGGTTAAGATTTAGCCTGCCATACATGGAAGAGGACATGCACACAGAAGGTCATTGACAGGGAAGGGACTGGTGGGCGGGTATACCTTGTATTCACAAGGCTAATGCAGATGTGTTCAATAGCCACCACAGGGAACGCTCAGCTAGGGGGTATGGCCTGTAGTAATGCCCGAGTGTATACAGTTACACAGCACAGCAGCACACGCTCTTGAACATCTCATCGACTGCTCGAGGCATATGTTAAAGACCTTCTAATGTATGGTCGAGGTAAAACCATAGTGTTATAGAAGCCAGCGTAGGCACATGCCATAGGGGGGGGCACGCGACCAGGTGGGCACCCAACCACTGTGGGATGGCAGGTGACTGGCTTCACTTGGTGACAGTCCAAACTCCTAACCTCTAAAGAGGACCTTTGTGTTATTATGTGGGCGCCTTCCTCATTTTTACAGACACCTGTCTCCTCCCCAGTTCTATGCAAAGAGGTTTAAATATAGTTATTAGAGCGAGGAGGATGGAGGGTGGGAGAGGGAGAGTGAGGGAGGGAGAGGGAGGGAGAGGGGGAGTGAGGGAGGGAGAGGGAGGGAGAGGGGGAGTGAGGGAGGGGATGGTAGGTCACTCATATTGGCCATGGTGTGGACTAGATGGTAGGGCACTCATATTGGCCATGGTGTGGACTAGATGGTAGGGCACTCATATTGGCCATGGTGTGAACTAGATGGTAGGGCACTCATATTGGCCATGGTGTGGACTAGATGGTAGGGCACTCATATTGGCCATGGTGTGGACTAGATGGTAGGGCACTCATATTGGCCATGGTGTGGACTAGATGGTAGGGCACTCATATTGGCCATGGTGTGGAGATGTGTTTCTGGAGACCTGCAGGCGAGCCTGCATTGGTGCCTGTGTTGAAGCAGGGAGTGGTCTTGGGCATGACCAACGTCGTACACGACCTGCTAACCTGTTTTTGTTTGATCAGATGTATGCACTCTACATGATGGTCTGTGTACACATGATGGTCTGTGTACTCATGATGGTCTGTGTACACATGATGGTCTGTGTACACATGATGGTCTGTGTACACATGATGGTCTGTGTACACATGATGGTCTGTGTACACATGATGGTCTGTGTACACATGATGGTCTGTGTACACATGATGGTCTGTGTGAACATGATGGTCTGTGTACACATGATGGTCTGTGTACACATGATGGTCTGTGTACACATGATGGTCTGTGTGAACATGATGGTCTGTGTACACATGATGGTCTGTGTGCACATGATGGTCTGTGTGCACGTGATGGTCTATGTACACATGATGGTCTGTGTACACATGACGGTCTGTGTACACATGATGGTCTGTGTGCACATGATGGTCTGTGTGCGCGTGATGGTCTGTGTGCACATGATGGTCTGTGTACACATGATGGTCTGTGTACACATGACGGTCTGTGTACACATGATGGTCTGTGTGCACATGATGGTCTGTGTGCACATGATGGTCTGTACACATGATGGTCTGTGTACACATGATGGTCTGTGTACACATGATGGTCTGTGTGCACATGATGGTCTGTGTGGACATGATGGTCTGTGTGGACATGATGGTCTGTGTGCACATGATGGTCTGTGTGCACATGATGGTCTGTGTGAACATGATGGTCTGTGCACATGATGGTCTGTGTGCACATGATGGTCTGTGTACACATGATGGTCTGTGCGAACATGATGGTCTGTGTACACATGATGGTCTGTGTGCACATGATGGTCTGTGTGCACATGATGGTCTGTGTACACATGATGGTCTGTGCGAACATGATGGTCTGTGTACACATGATGGTCTGTGTGCACATGATGGTCTGTGTACACATGATGGTCTGTGTACACATGATGGTCTGTGTGCACATGATGGTCTGTGTGGACATGATGGTCTGTGTACACATGATGGTCTGTGTGGACATGATGGTCTGTGAACACATGATGGTCTATGTACACATGATGGTCTGTGTACACATGATGGTCTGTGTGCACATGATGGTCTGTGTACACATGATGGTCTGTGTACACATGATGGTCTGTGTACACATGATGGTCTGTGTGCACATGATGGTCTGTGTACACATGATGGTCTGTGTACACATGATGGTCTGTGTGCACATGATGGTCTGTGTGGACATGATGGTCTGTGTACACATGATGGTCTGTGTACACATGATGGTCTGTGTGTACATGATGGTCTGTGTGCACATGATGGTCTGTGTACACATGATGGTCTGTGTGGACATGATGGTCTGTGTGTACATGATGGTCTGTGTACACATGATGGTCTGTGTACACATGATGGTCTGTGTGTACATGATGGTCTGTGTACACATGATGGTCTGTGTACACATGATGGTCGGTGTGGACATGATGGTCTGTGTGCACATGATGGTCTGTGTGCACATGATGGTCTGTGTGCACATGATGGTCTGTGTGAACATGATGGTCTGTGTACACATGATGGTCTGTGTGAACATGATGGTCTGTGTACACATGATGGTCTGTGTGGACATGATGGTCTGTGTGCACATGATGGTCTGTGTGCACATGATGGTCTGTGTGAACATGATGGTCTGTGCACATGATGGTCTGTGTGCACATGATGGTCTGTGTACACATGATGGTCTGTGTACACATGATGGTCTGTGTACACATGATGGTCTGTGTGCACATGATGGTCTATGTACTGTGTACACATGATGGTCTGTGTGCACATGATGGTCTGTGTACACATGATGGTCTGTGTGAACATGATGGTCTGTGTGAACATGATGGTCTGTGTACACATGATGGTCTATGTGCACATGATGGTCTGTGTGAACATGGGTCTGTGTACACATGATGGTCTGTGTACACATGATGGTCTGTGTACACATGATGGTCTGTGTGCACATGATGGTCTGTGTGCACATGATGGTCTGTGTGCACGTGATGGTCTGTGTACACATGATGGTCTGTGTACACATGATGGTCTGTGTGCACATGATGGTCTGTGTACACATGATGGTCTGTGTGCACATGATGGTCTGTGTGTACATGATGGTCTGTGTGTACATGATGGTCTGTGTACACATGATGGTCTGTGTACACATGATGGTCTGTGTGTACATGATGGTCTGTGTACACATGATGGTCTGTGTACACATGATGGTCTGTGTGGACATGATGGTCTGTGTGCACATGATGGTCTGTGTGCACATGATGGTCTGTGTGCACATGATGGTCTGTGTGAACATGATGGTCTGTGTACACATGATGGTCTGTGTGAACATGATGGTCTGTGTACACATGATGGTCTGTGTGGACATGATGGTCTGTGTGGACATGATGGTCTGTGTGAACATGATGGTCTGTGTACACATGATGGTCTGTGTGGACATGATGGTCTGTGTGCACATGATGGTCTGTGTGCACATGATGGTCTGTGTGAACATGATGGTCTGTGCACATGATGGTCTGTGTGCACATGATGGTCTGTGTACACATGATGGTCTGTGTACACATGATGGTCTGTGTACACATGATGGTCTGTGTGCACATGATGGTCTATGTACTGTGTACACATGATGGTCTGTGTGCACATGATGGTCTGTGTACACATGATGGTCTGTGTGAACATGATGGTCTGTGTGAACATGATGGTCTGTGTACACATGATGGTCTATGTGCACATGATGGTCTGTGTGAACATGGGTCTGTGTACACATGATGGTCTGTGTACACATGATGGTCTGTGTACACATGATGGTCTATGTGCACATGATGGTCTGTGTGCACATGATGGTCTGTGTACACATGATGGTCTGTGTGCACATGATGGTCTGTGTGCACATGATGGTCTGTGTGCACGTGATGGTCTGTGTACACATGATGGTCTGTGTACACATGATGGTCTGTGTGCACATGATGGTCTGTGTACACATGATGGTCTGTGTGCACATGATGGTCTGTGTGTACATGATGGTCTGTGTACACATGATGGTCTGTGTGAACATGATGGTCTGTGTGAACATGATGGTCTGTGTGCACATGATGGTCTGTGTGAACATGATGGTCTGTGTGCACATGATGGTCTATGTGCACATGATGGTCTGTGTACACATGATGGTCTGTGTGCACATGATGGTCTGTGTGAACATGATGGTCTGTGTGCACATGATGGTCTGTGTGAACATGATGGTCTGTGTGAACATGATGGTCTGTGTACACATGATGGTCTATGTGCACATGATGGTCTGTGTGCACATGATGGTCTGTGTGCACATGATGGTCTGTGTGCACATGATGGTCTGTGTACACATGATGGTCTGTGTGCACATGATGGTCTGTGTACACATGATGGTCTGTGTACACATGATGGTCTGTGTACACATGATGGTCTGTGTACACATGATGGTCTGTGTACACATGATGGTCTGTGTACACATGATGGTCTGTGTGCACATGATGGTCTGTGTGAACATGATGGTCTGTGTACACATGATGGTCTGTGTACACATGATGGTCTGTGTGCACATGATGGTCTGTGTGTACATGATGGTCTGTGTACACATGATGGTCTGTGTACACATGATGGTCTGTGTGCACATGATGGTCTGTGTACACATGATGGTCTATGTACACATGATGGTCTGTGTACACATGATGGTCTGTGTGCACATGATGGTCTGTGTACACATGATGGTCTGTGTGAACATGATGGTCTGTGTACACATGATGGTCTGTGTACACATGATGGTCTGTGTACACATGATGGTCTGTGTGCACATGATGGTCTGTGTACACATGATGGTCTGTGTGAACATGATGGTCTGTGTGGACATGATGGTCTGTGTACACATGATGGTTTGTGTACACATGATGGTCTGTGTACACATGATGGTCTGTGTACACATGATGGTCTGTGTGAACATGATGGTCTGTGTGAACATGATGGTCTGTGTGAACATGATGGTCTGTGCACATGATGGTCTGTGTGCACATGATGGTCTGTGTACACATGATGGTCTGTGTGAACATGATGGTCTGTGTACACATGATGGTCTGTGTACACATGATGGTCTGTGTGAACATGATGGTCTGTGTACACATGATGGTCTGTGTACACATGATGGTCTGTGTGGACATGATGGTCTGTGTGCACATGATGGTCTGTGTGAACATGATGGTCTGTGTACACATGATGGTCTGTGTGCACATGATGGTCTGTGTACACATGATGGTCTGTGTACACATGATGGTCTGTGTACACATGATGGTCTGTGTACACATGATGGTCTTTGTACACATGATGGTCTGTGTACACATGATGGTCTGTGTACACATGATGGTCTGTGTACACATGATGGTCTGTGTGCACATGATGGTCTGTGTGAACATGATGGTCTGTGTACACATGATGGTCTGTGTACACATGATGGTCTGTGTGAACATGATGGTCTTTGTACACATGATGGTCTGTGTACACATGATGGTCTGTGTACACATGATGGTCTGTGTGCACATGATGGTCTGTGTGAACATGATGGTCTGTGAGCACATGATGGTCTGTGTACACATGATGGTCTATGTGTACATGATGGTCTGTGTACACATGATGGTCTGTGTACACATGATGGTCTATGTGTACATGATGGTCTGTGTGAACATGATGGTCTGTGTACACATGATGGTCTGTGTACACATGATGATCTGTGTGCACATGATGGTCTGTGTACACATGATGGTCTGTGTACACATGATGGTCTGTGTACACATGGTGGTCTGTGAGCACATGATGGTCTGTGCACATGATGGTCTGTGTGTACATGATGGTCTGTGTACACATGATGGTCTGTGTACACATGATGGTCTGTGTACACATGATGGTCTGTGTACACATGATGGTCTGTGTGAACATGATGGTCTGTGTACACATGGTGGTCTGTGTGGACATGATGGTCTGTGTGCACATGATTGTCTGTGTGCACATGATGGTCTGTGCACATGATGGTCTGTGTGTACATGATGGTCTGTGTACACATAATGGTCTGTGTACACATGATGGTCTGTGTGCACATAATGGTCTGTGTACACATGGTGGTCTGTGTGGACATGATGGTCTGTGTGCACATGATGGTCTGTGTGCACATGATGGTCTGTGCACATGATGGTCTGTGTGTACATGATGGTCTGTGTACACATAATGGTCTGTGTACACATGATGGTCTGTGTGCACATGATGGTCTGTGTGCACATGATGGTCTGTGTACACATGATGGTCTGTGTACACATGATGGTCTGTGTACACATGATGGTCTGTGTGCACATGATGGTCTGTGTGAACATGATGGTCTGTGTACACATGATGATCTGTGTGAACATGATGGTCTGTGTACACATGATGGTCTGTGTGCACATGATGGTCTGTGTGGACATGATGGTCTGTGTACACATGATGGTCTGTGTACACATGATGGTCTGTGTGCACATGATGGTCTGTGAGCACATGATGGTCTGTGTGGACATGATGGTCTGTGTGGACATGATGGTCTGTGTACACATGATGGTCTGTGTGAACATGATGGTCTGTGAGCACATGATGGTCTGTGTACACATGATGGTCTGTGTACACATGATGGTCTGTGTGCACATGATGGTCTGTGAGCACATGATGGTCTGTGTACACATGATGGTCTGTGTGAACATGATGGTCTGTGTGCACATGATGGTCTGTGTACACATGATGGTCTGTGCGAACATGATGGTCTGTGTACACATGATGGTCTGTGTGCACATGATGGTCTGTGTGGACATGATGGTCTGTGTACACATGATGGTCTTTGTGTACATGATGGTCTGTGTACACATGATGGTCTTTGTGTACATGATGGTCTGTGTGCACATGATGGTCTGTGTGCACATGATGGTCTGTGTGAACATGATGGTCTGTGTACACATGATGGTCTTTGTGTACATGATGGTCTGTGTACACATGATGGTCTGTGTGAACATGATGGTCTGTGTACACATGATGGTCTGTGTGCACATGATGGTCTGTGTGAACATGATGGTCTGTGTACACATGATGGTCTGTGTGAACATGATGGTCTGTGTACACATGATGGTCTGTGTGAACATGATGGTCTGTGTACACATGATGGTCTGTGTACACATGATGGTCTGTGTGAACATGATGGTCTGTGTGCACATGATGGTCTGTGTACACATGATGGTCTGTGTGCACATGATGGTCTGTGTACACATGATGGTCTGTGTACACATGATGGTCTGTGTACACATGATGGTCTGTGTACACATGATGGTCTGTGTACACATGATGGTCTGTGTGCACATGATGGTCTGTGTACACATGATGGTCTGTGTACACATGATGGTCTGTGTGCACATGATGGTCTGTGTGCACATGATGGTCTGTGTGAACATGATGGTTTGTGTACACATGATGGTCTGTGTACACATGATGGTCTGTGTGAACATGATGGTCTGTGTGAACATGATGGTCTGTGTACACATGATGGTCTGTGTACACATGATGGTCTGTGTGAACATGATGGTCTGTGTGAACATGATGGTCTGTGTGGACATGATGGTCTGTGTGCACATGATGGTCTGTGTGCACGTGATGGTCTGTGTGGACATGATGGTCTGTGTGCACATGATGGTCTGTGAACACATGATGGTCTGTGTACACATGATGGTCTGTGTACACATGATGGTCTGTGTGAACATGATGGTCTGTGTACACATGATGGTCTGTGTGCACATGATGGTCTGTGTGCACATGATGGTCTGTGAACACATGATGGTCTGTGTACACATGATGGTCTGTGTACACATGATGGTCTGTGTACACATGATGGTCTGTGTGGACATGATGGTCTGTGTACACATGATGGTCTGTGTGGACATGATGGTCTGTGTACGTACAGTAACGCCTCGACAATTTGATTTCATAAGGAATCTTATTAGAAGGTGGTTTACCATTCTTAATGGTAATGCTACACACTAGATCTCTGTACACTAATGGATGAAACAACAATCCCAATGCATGTATATGTACGTGTAGGCTAATGTAAACTCATCTTAGGTATGATCTGTAACGTGGGTTCTTTGGATCTAGCTGCTGTGTGTTCTCACTCACCAAATTCTTCCCCGTGATGTAAGTATATGTAGTGGCCACGGAATCTCCAGTACAAAGAAATTACCTTTATTTGGCTGTTCTGAAGGACTAATAGTTGATACTAAACCTGAAGTTATTAAAAGGTATCTCCCCTTATGAAGGTTTCCATATCATCAGTGAACAATTTTGTGCGCGCGCTCACACACACACACACACACACACACACACACACACACACACACACACACACACACATACCTTTCACAGGTACCCAGGACATGTACGCTGACTTCACCCAGATTTGTATGTAAATCCACCTGTCATGTATGTTTAGTGTTTGTGGCACAGTGTGCTTTTTACAGCATCGCTAGCAATTCATGTGTGTGTGTGTGTGTGTGTGTGTGTGTGTGTGTGTGTGTGTGTATGTGTGTGTGTGTAAGACAATTTCGGGTTCGAATGGCATGTGTGCTAATTGATAATGCAGATTTGAAAACTAAAAAAGGGAAATAATCGATAGAATTCGAGCACACACAGTGGTCCTTCATAGTCCTAGCACACAGTGGTCCTTCACAGTCCTAGCACACAGTGGTCCTTCATAGTCCTAGCACACAGTGGTCCTTCATAGTCCTAGCACACAGTGGTCCTTCATAGCCCTAGCACACAGTGGTCCTTCATAGTCCTAGCACACAGTGGTCCTTCATAGTCCTAGCACACAGTGGTCCTTCATAGTCCTAGCACACAGTGGTCCTTCATAGTCCTAGCACACAGTGGTCCTTCATAGTCCTAGCACACAGTGGTCCTTCATAGTCCTAGCACACAGTGGTCCTTCATAGTCCTAGCACACAGTGGTCCTTCATAGCCCTAGCACACAGTGGTCCTTCATAGTCCTAGCACACAGTGGTCCTTCATAGCCCTAGCACACAGTGGTCCTTCATAGTCCTAGCACACAGTGGTTCTTCATAGTCCTAGCACACAGTGGTCCTTCATAGTCCTAGCACACAGTGGTCCTTCATAGTCCTAGCACACAGTGGTTCTTCATAGTCCTAGCACACAATGGTCCTTCATAGTCCTAGCACACAGTGGTCTTTCATAGTCCTAGCACACAGTGGTTCTTCATAGTCCTAGCACACAGTGGTCCTTCATAGTCCTAGCACACAGTGGTCCTTCATAGTCCTAGCACACAGTGGTCCTTCATAGTCCTAGCACACAGTGGTCCTTCATAGTCCTAGCACACGGTGGTCCTTCATAGTCCTAGCACACAGTGGTCCTTCATAGCTCTAGCACACAGTGGTCCTTCATAGTCCTAGCACACAGTGGTCCTCCATAGCCCTAGCACACAGTGGTCCTCCATAGCCCTAGCACACAGTGGTCCTTCATAGTCCTAGCACACAGTGGTCCTTCATAGTCCTAGCACACAGTGGTCCTTCATAGTCCTAGCACACAGTGGTCCTTCATAGTCCTAGCACACAGTGGTCCTTCATAGTCCTAGCACACAGTGGTCCTTCATAGTCCTAGCACACAGTGGTCCTTCATAGCCCTAGCACACAGTGGTCCTTCATAGTCCTAGCACACAGTGGTCCTTCATAGTCCTAGCACACAGTGGTCCTTCATAGCCCTAGCACACAGTGGTCCTTCATAGTCCTAGCACACAGTGGTCCTTCATAGTCCTAGCACACAGTGGTCCTTCATAGTCCTAGCACACAGTGGTCCTTCATAGTCCTAGCACACAGTGGTCCTTCATAGTCCTAGCACACAGTGGTCCTTCATAGTCCTAGCACACAGTGGTCCTTCATAGTCCTAGCACACAGTGGTCCTTCACACCAGACAACACATACGTATGTAGGTCGACATACACGGGTCGACTTCCTGCCAATTTGTCGCCTACAACTCAAATGAATATGGGTGAAAATTCAGTAAACTAAAGTTTTATGGAGTTTTTACGCATATTCATTTGAATTGCAGGCGATAAAGCGGCAGGAAGTCGACCCGTTTATGCCGGCCTTATGTTCCTGCTATGAAAATACATACATACGGCTTCCATTTGATAACTTATTTGTTGCAGATGGTGAAAGTGGTGGTGGAAACAAATCCATGGTGGAAGAACTTAAAGAAAAGGATAGAAAGGTTCAAAGTGATGGTGATGGTGAACCACTGGTACCATCAACTGGATGTAGGCACCGTCCCAACAATCAATAACTCTGCACTCGTGACCTTTGAACTGGACCATATTTGGTCTGTTGTCTGTGTTGTACAGATCAAGATGTTGGATTATGATCATCTTATGTTTGCTCTGAATTGATGGTATGTGCATGTGATAAAGATAAAATTGTAATTTGACAGATTTAATTAAATAACAAAGTTAACTGATATGTACCAGACATGTATAAAAACTATAGTGAAGTGATTATGTTGACGTAACAAGTCCCCAGTCCTACTTGTGGTATTCATCTGGTGTCATGTTCAGCGCCTGAAAAATTAAGATGAAGATAATATACCTTATAAGGTGATGTACATGTGTTCACCTTATAAGGTGATCTACATGTGTTCACCTTATAAGGTGATGTACCTTATAAGGTGATGCACACACGTACACCTTAATAAGATGGTTGGATTATATGCTAAGCAGGTACAAGACATACATGGTCTTCTGGTCACACAAGGTCCCCAGACCACCTACCATCTATTTCACTCTGGTTAGACATTCTCCTTGGCATACAGTAGACATCACCAGAGACAGGTGCATTAGTGAGGAGCTCCTGTGTGTGTGTGTGTGTGTGTGTGTGTGTGTGTGTGTGTGTGTGTGCGTGTGTGCGTGCGTGTGTGTGTGTGTGTGTGTGTATGTACGGTTCAGTTCAAGTGATGCATTCTCTGAATGATTACCACACACATGTACATATATCATGCATACCACTTCTATTTGGACCACACCACCTCCTATACCCCCTGGGGGGCCCTGTATGGGACCACACCACCTCCTATACCCCCTGGGAGGTCCCTGTATGGGACCACACCACCTCCTATACCCCCTGGGGGTCCTGTATGGGACCACACCACCTCCTATACCCCCTGGGGGGTCCCTGTATGGGACCACACCACCACCTATACCCCCTGGGGGGGGGGGGGTCCCTGTATGGGACCACACCACCTCCTATACCCCCTGGGGGGTCCCTGTATGGGACCACACCACCTCCTATACCCCCTGGGGGTCCTGTATGGGACCATGCCACCTCCTATACCCCCTGGGGGGTCCCTGTATGGGACCACACCACCTCCTATACCCCCTGGGGGGGGGGGTCCCTGTATGGGACCACACCACCTCCTATACCTCCTGGGGGGTCCCTGTATGGGACCACACCACCTCCTATACCTCCTGGGGGGTCCCTGTATGGGACCACACCACCACCTATACCCCTGGGGGGGCCCTGTATGGGACCACACCACCCCCTATACCCCCTGGGGGGTCCCTGTATGACTCACCTGTTTGGTCCCAATACTCTCATGTTGGAGTCTGGACATCTCCAGCTCATGACCACACCCCCTGGCCCCCTCCTCCCCATCCTCAGCACGTCCCAGCAAGGCATACATGGCCGAAGGTAGGTCCTCATCCCCATCCTTAAGGGGTGGAGGGAGGGGCGGGGCATCCCCATCCTTAAGGGGTGGGGGGAGGGGCGGGACATCCCCATCCTTAAGGGGTGGGGGGAGGGGCAGGGCATCAGTTATGCTTGGTATCTGCAGTGAACACATAGTTAAGCACAGGTTAACCAACCACGGTGCACGTGTCGTATCTGTACGAACGCCCACCAGGAGAAGGGTATATAACGCTATTGGCACACACACGTGCATTCAAATCGGGCACCTGTTTTTTTCATTTTGAGTAGCAATTGTGTAGTACTGTATTTAAGGCTCCGTCACTTATGACCGGGCACACCCACGAGTGGGCTATGCCTTGAGACCACACCCCTAAACAAATGGGGCGTGGACCTACACCCTCGAAGCCCGGGGATGGCCAATGCATAAGGTATGGTTGCATATTAGCCGTGCTCCCACGCTCGCATTCAGTGGGGAGGTTAATTGCAATTATAATTATAAGTGATTGTGCAATAAGTATGGCTGAAAACACTTGCCTTCGTTTGCTCAATGACAGAATAAGTTGGTTGATACAGTGACTCTGCCAACACAGCAGTCAGTGGTTCCTTCCAGCCTCCTGAGGCCACACCTCCCAACATGGCACACCTCACCATCACAATGTCATCATACACTCCTCCTCCTGAGGCTCCTCCTCCTCCTGGGGCTCCTCCCACTCCCGAGGCTCCTCCCACTCCTGGAGCTCCTCCCACTCCCCTCACTGGTGTTGGTACCTCACCTGATGACTGAAAACATCACAATACATGATCCCAGTACACCCACATGACCCCAGTACCCAGTACACAATACCTCCCTACATGCCATGTGGACCTACTCCCCTCCCTCCTCCCCTTCCCTCTCCTCCTCCCCATCATGGTCACTTGCCTTTGTTCTCTTGGTAACAGAATAAGTTGCTCGTTCTGCAATGTTTGGTTCCTTCCTGTCAGCTGAGGCCACACCTCCCAACATCACCGTCACAATGTCATCATACACCTCCACTGGGGCTCCTCCCCCTCCTCCTGATGGCTGAAAACATTACAACACATAAGAACAAAGCGTATTACAAGCACATAGCCACCGGCCTGGGGACCAGATGATATATTATACCAATATACAGGTCGAGAGGTTTACCCAGAAGCTGCTGTGTGGTCAAGCGGGATCGAGTGTTGACTAACGAACTAACGAAGTTCAATAACTTCGCGAACTATACACTCTACCACTATATGTATGCTGTACGTTCGTACGGCATGGACGGCCCCAGTGTTTGTTATAACACACTTCGACGTTTCGCTTTCGGTAGATCAACAGCTCCCTTATGTATGGCCTAGCTATATAGCACGTGACCATGGCTTCAGTGTTCACTTGCCTTCTTTGTTTTATCAGGGACAGCGTACGTGGGAGGAACACACGGTGTTAGTTGTGCCGTAGACGTAGTGTTCAACACGTCAGTTGGTTGTCGACCTTCAGTCATAGTCTTCTGGCATATCACTATGTCCTCATAGCCCATAGCTGGTACGCGATAGCTCTGTCCAATATTTTGATCCACTCCACTGTAGAGCATTCCATCTTGAAAGGCTCCATTAGTTAGCAGCAAAGACTCCAAAGGCCTTCTACGAGATAGGTGTTCCCTAAATTATTACTGACAGCTCTTTTAATAATAAATGATCGTGCAAGATACAATCACCACTACATGTTAACACAGCCAAATCTTAAAAACTTGATGTACTGAACAGACATGATGACATGACAATTTCTGGGCATGAAATTATGTCAATCATTATCAAAATCAATCAAAAATTATGCTTCAGGTTTTTAAGATTTGGCTGTGTATTTTATTTCTTCTATAGCTTCAGTTCCATTTCCTTTGTGGGGCTAAACAAGAGATGCACACACAGTGTACAGAGCAGAATGTACACACATTTGTGAACAGACAGAAGTGTGACCATTACCTTTGTGGGGGTGCCATGGCTGACTTTTTAATATTAATGGATAGGCTAAAGGCTGCACATGTGTGTGTGTGTGTGTGTGTGTGTGTGTGTGTGTGTGTGTGTGTGTGTGTGTGTGAAGCATAAGCCATTTGTGACATCACAGGTGACCAGCCCACCTTTTCTTTTTCTCAACATCACACAAGGTATGGCAGGGATGGCATAAAATAGCACAACAAGGACACTAAGAACACCAAGGATAGCTAAGGTAGAGCTCTCTGTGGCTGTAGAATATGGGGGGGATGGGGAAGAGGGAGGATATGAGGGGGAGGAGGAGGAGGGAGGATATGAGGGGTGCTGCACAAGGCATAGTGTACACATTCACCTGATGATGATGGTTGAGGTGTTGCAATGAAGCTGAAGAACATCTTCACACCTCCAACCACAGGACCACCACAGTTAGCAGAGGTAGTGTTGGTAGCTGATGCCTTGCAGTAGTACATCTGACCACTGGTGAGGTCACCAAGGTACACAGTCACCTCTGTACCTCTGGTAGAGGAGACACTGTACACACTTGAGTCAGGAGGAACAGAGGGATCAGTACTACAGCACACCACACAGTAGAAGGACTGGTCGAATGAGCAGCCAATGATTGCCTTATTGGTTTGGATTTGTGTACTGGTGATGTTCAGGACTTGGTTGGTTGTGGATATACCTACACATAGACAGAAGAGATAAGCTCATACAGAAAGAAGAGAGCTCACTAGCTTCACTGGGTGACTTGAGTATGTTTGTTCTTCAAACCATGTATTCGCAAGTACATGTGGTAAATTTTTAATAAACATCTAATAAACATTTTTCATGATCTTATTTATTTCACCAATAAACCATATATGGTAGTATGTGGTACTCACCATATGTGGTACTCACCATATATGGTAATGATGTTCTCAGGACCCACAGCTCCATCTCCATTTATGGAAGCCACAAAGATGGTGTAGTTGGTAGCAAAGACAGAGACTTGTTGGACATATAGACATGGTGATGTGGTACAGGTAGTGGAGCCATTACCAACAAAGGCACCATCTCTAACAACCCTCACTGTGTACCTGGTCACACTACCCCTCTGGTGATGGAGCAATAACATGTAACCATTAACAACCAGCAATAACTCTTCTTACCCCAGGTATCCAGGATATCTCAAGATGGCGGGCAGTGTTGTTGGGGTTAAACACTGATACCATCTTTACACCCATAGAAGGGAGGACCACTGTGGAGAGATAGGTACATGTAGCTAAGGACACTAAGTACACCCATAGGAGGGAGGACCACTGTGGAGAGATAGGTACATGTAGCTAAGGACACTAAGTACACCCATAGGAGGGAGGACCACTGTGGAGAGATAGGTACATGTAGCTAAGGACACTAAGTACACCCATAGGAGGGAGGACTCTTCACCAAATGCTTTTGTATGACAGGGTAAGAGCTACTAAATAGATACATTTACCAGAGATCATATATAGAGGGATTGGAAACGAATCACGTGCGCCATAGACTCCTGTACTTGCGTGAGCGGGCAATGCTCAATAGTGCGATTCACACCTCTATATGTGTTGGAAGGGGTGGATTTTTGGAGGCAATGTTAGAAAATCAGCTAGCCTCGGTGAGTTTGCTGTGGTTCGGTATCAGCTAATGCGCAAAAGTACTTGTATTAAGTAAAGATAGTTATTTATTTACGAACAAGTCATCATAAAGTACTTTTCTTGCGCGTGTACGTACTTGTGGGACTACTGTTCATAAATGAAGAGGGTATTTTGCTCGAACTTAGTAAATTGTGATTGTACATAGTCTGTTATAGATCACTGGGAGGTTTTTATTACGCAATTGTGGTTATTGCATCCGCTATATCGATTTTTGACCACCCGAATTGTCTTACCAAGCGTAACTTTGTGGGACAGTTTCTAAGCCATCTTAAACCGAAAAAATTCTCTTACTAATGATTTGGACTATGTATTGTGTGTTTTAGTCCAAGAGGGTAGTCTTATATATTAAGAAATCTCCGTTCTTTTATATGATTTTCTTTTCATAGGTATGTGTAAAAGGCAATTCCGGTTATGGCCAGTAAAGAACCAGGAATGAAGGAAGAGGCGCGGCACCTCTCTCATTTGTCTTCATTCCTCGGAATCATATACTTGAGCTTGGAATGGCTGTGACCATTGTCAATTGTGCTGGCACTTTCAAGCATAATGGCTTGCATGTAGCCAGAGATTACACCCGAAGCCTTACAAGTCATTGGTAGTCTTGTCCACGTTAATTGGTGTTGATTGGCCTCGTTTCCAATATATGATCTCTGCTGTAACCCAGTGCATGTATACTGTACACAGATAACCACACCCAAGTCACTTCACTAAGCATACAGTACACAGGTACCTTAACCTATAAGTGCTAGTAAAATTGCTAGAGTTCTGCTTCACAATTTTTCTTAATGATTGTCATGTACATAAGGTACAGCAAAGATTATTCAAGCTCACAGCTACCTAACAGCGTGCACAGCTTGAGGACAATACATCATTCAACACACTTACCTGTTCTTCCAGAGGCTGACATCACACTGCTGGTCCCAGCACAGTTGATGGCCACCACTGAGACAGTGTAGAGTGTGTCACTGATCAGTCCAGTGAAGGTGTTCTGTAGTGCTCCATTGGCAGGGATGGGGACCAGAGTGTTAGAACTGTCATTGATACTGACATTGTAGCTGGTAGGAACACCACCAGTGGTGGGAGGGGTCCAGGTCACTGTTAGCTGGTCCACAGAGGTACTGCTTACTGTCAGGCCAACAGGAGGACCAGGGGAGACTGGGGAAGAGGTGGAGGGAAGGACAGGAGGATGAGTTACGAATATTATATCTTAAGGTTACTTAGCAGTACCAAACAACATTTAGAAGGACAAAGGAAAACATTCAACCAAGCAGCTGCCATTATGGGTTTGGTATCAATGCTTCCATTTTGCACCAATATTTGATCTACTGCCTCATCATCAAAAATAAGTTTTATCTCAACTAGGGACAGGTCATGACGCAGGTGCAGTTATATATTACATGACTTAACACACAGCGGAATGTTAGAAGGTCTTATTTTTATGTGTAGCAAGTAAACAGATTAGCACCCTTACCTATGACCATGATATGGGTGGTGTTCACTATAGTATTCTGACCAGCTAAAGATCGGGTTCCAACCATGATCAGTGATGATGTCATACCAGTGTTCACTCTCACTGTCAAGGTACTAGTCAGACATGGTGTGGATGGACCAGGATCCACATTGGTTGCTGTGTATGGTCCACAGGTCATGGTCACATTTCTGCACCCACCAGCAGTCTGAGTTAGCTGAATGGTATCTGGTGGAGTAGAACTACTGCACGATCCACTGGGCAGGACCCATAGATTGCTACCAACAAGAGCTGTGGTAGTCCCTGTAAAGGTCACCTGGTCCCCAGGACAGGCTACAGGAGGACATGGTACCACACCTTCATTGACCTGACATGTTAGTGTCTGTGCATGGCCTGGGGAAGAGGACAAACAACTTATGTCAAAC
Organism: Eunapius fragilis; assembly: GCA_963681505.1. Classification (NCBI taxonomy): domain Eukaryota; kingdom Metazoa; phylum Porifera; class Demospongiae; order Spongillida; family Spongillidae; genus Eunapius; species Eunapius fragilis. The sequence goes on along the minus strand of OY811978.1, from coordinate 212,336 downwards.
ACTGTGTGCAGTCATTGGTCAAATTACTACTAAACACTGACATTATTGTTATAAGTTACTCTATACCCCCAGGATGAATTAAGGGATCTCCCCTCAACAACTTGGGAGGTTGCTGTCCATGGAAGCCATCAGGATGCTGGTGAGAACCTCACCAGCATTTAAGCAGGATACCAGTGGAGAAGCCATAGCTACAACTATGATTCATGACCACATCAGGCCTTGCAGTTAGTGGCCACACCCATTTCACTTTAAAATGTACCACCTGCTTAAATTAAGAGCACTTCTTTATGGGATATCTGTAGTCCTGCCTTCTTCTTCAAATGCAGGAACACAAGACAAAGATCACTTTCTCCTCAAAGCTATACAGGTGCATGTCCTCGAGGTAGACCAAGCAAATAGAGCATGTAAAGCACTTCCATCCCTCCCCTTGGCAAGAACAAAGAACCCACATATTGCATATGTATATAGCTTCCTCCTTGTTGGTGATGAGGTTTGTACTTTAGTTGACATACTGCTCCTGGTACTAGCTGCAGAGACAATAGCAGTCTATGAAGTATTCGTCCATCAATACTTCATTGACTGCTATTGTCTCTAAAGAATACACCCCCCCCACCCCCCTGCCCACCCTGTCCTTAACACCAAGTGCCCACACCTGAACTATAGTGATCGAGCACCTCTCTCACTTCCTCCCCCAAGCCCTCAAAGGGGCGGAAAAACATGATAACTTATTCATCGTTATTTTTGCTATCTCATACTGGTGAAAACAGATGCAGAAAGTTGTTATGGATGCCTCAAATCCTGTAGAAACGTGAAAATTTAGTGGCAATCACGTAGGTCCACATACCCCACTCCTTATGTAGGTCCACATACCCCACTCCTTATGTAGGTCCACATACCCCATGTAGGTCCACATACCCCACTCCTTATGTAGGTCCACATACCCCACTCCTTATGTAGGTCCACATACCCCACTCCTTATGTTTGTTGACTGTGATTTGCAATGTAAAAGTGTTTTGACTAGCGTGCAAACAATAATGGAGACACGGGATATTTTTGCTGTGGTCACTCAAAACACAAAGCCAGAAAAGGTAAAGGCTCAGGGCACCAAATGTATGGTAGCTCACTGGAGAAGGCTAAAACAGAATAAGAACAGGTGCAACAGTTCTGAAAGCTGTCAGCATGGTAATGACAGCTTTCAGTCTGTTGCACCTGTTCTTGTTAGGTGTATGATATCTAATCTTCTTATGGTCGTATATTCTTCTCATCAGTATATCATTCAGTCATACAGATTAGGTTACATAGAATTATATCACCAGAGCGGGTCATTAATCGTTTTTTATTAATGAAGGAGGACCTTTTAACTCCTATAACATTTATACACTCCACCCACCACTCATCCATACGGGGACATACCTTTGACATTGAAGATAACCAAATATGCCATCATCCATATTGAATAGGGTGTGGCTTCTTGTATTGCTAAGATGGAGAAATGGTCTTGTGCGTACATGCATCACACATGCATCACACACACACACACACACACACACACACACACACACACACAGACACACACACACAGTTTCACTTTTGCGTTAATGTCGATACATGAGGGAGGGAAGATGGGGTGTAGGGTTAGATGGCGCGCGCGCTTGAGTGTGCATAAGGGCGTCATGTTACCATATACGCTCGCATGCCACCTATGGCCTCATAATTGTAGGCATAAGTAAACGACTGACAGTACAGCGATATTCATACACTCTAACTAAACTGACCTTTAACGAGCCTTGACATCAGTATATTTGCGAAACAAACTTTTAATATCCGGAGACATACTTAAGGGGGCGTCTCCAAACTATTTTGGAAAAGTTAACGTCATTTTGACGTTTCATTAACCCCCCCTCCCCCCCCCCCCCCCCCCCCCCCTCATAACGTCATTCATATCGATGGTTGTGGGAGGCCGGCCGCCATTTTTTGGTCAGTACATCGGATAACGTCACGAGCCTGAACCCCCCTCCCCCTAAAGTCAAAATGACGTTAACTTTTCCAAAATAGTTTGGAGACGCCCCCTAAGGCTGCTGAGGCTTTATCGCCTTGTCTGTCGCCTGGCTTTTAGACTAAACTGCACAAAATCTCACGTCATGATAGGCTCAATGTGGTCCTTGCCAAAGCAAACACAAGAGCATGTTGTGTAAGTAATGGGAGCCGCGGTATATGTACATTTTAACTTGAGAGGAGTCAAGTCTTCCATGGCTGCCCACTTGTGCAAACAAAAGAGGAAACGAAACGACGAGTTAGAATTCTCCTGCGTTCCTTACAGCATAGATTGAAGACCTTACGGAACGGGATTGGAAACGCAATACATTGCAATGGCATTGACACTGTTTCACGTAAATATGACGTCATGTACATTTTATGAGTATTCATTACATGGTGCGCTACGGGATCTTGGTGTGAGGGTGAAGAGAGGAGTCTGTGTGAGGGTGATGGGAGGAGTCTTGGTATGAGGGTGAAGGGAGGAGTTTAGTGTGAGGATGAAGGGAGGAGTCTTGGTGTGAGGGTGATAGGAGTCTTGGTGTGAGGGTGATAGGAGTCTTGGTTTGAGGGTGATAGGAGTTTTGGTGTGAGGGTGATGGGAGGAGTCTTGGTGTGAGGTGATGGGAGGAGTCTTGGTGTGAGGGTGAAGGGAGGATTTTAGCGTGAGGATGAAGGGAGGAGTCTTGGTGTGAGGGTGAAGGGAGGAGTCGGTGTGAAGGTGATGGGAGTCTTGGTGTGAGGCTGAATGGAGGAGTTTAGTGTGAGGGTGTCTTGGTGTGAGGGGATAGGACTCTTGGTATGAGGGTGAAAGGAGGAGTCTTGGTGTGAGGGTGATAGAAGTTTTAGTGTGAGGGTGAAGGGAGGAGTTTAGTGTGAGGATGAAGGGAGGAGTCTTGGTGTGAGGGTGATGGGTAGAGTCTTGGTGTGAGGGTTGAGACAGTAAGTTCACTGCATTCATGGCGCCTTTGTTGTTCGTACTTCTGTGTTTTTGACAATCGTCCTTGCCGATACATGTCCTAATTAAATTGTCAGATATGCAGGGCTGTAAGTGCGCTTCTATAAGTACAGAAAGCTTCAAACCCCCCCCCTGCGGCACCTATTGGCCTTAGCTCTTTTCGTAAAACTAATTTTGAAGCCACAACTATCTACCATAGTGGCACAACAATCCATATGGCACGTAAGGTATTTTAGCTACTTTTTTGTGTTTGAACCTATGTAACTTTAAAGCCATAGGACTTGTTCTCTTCAAACCAGCACTACGGTATTCTTCAAACATCGAGCGTTTTAGCAAGGCATGCTTCGTCGCTTGAACATGCTGCATGTTGCCACGGCGATTCATACAAAAATATCACTTTGCTTTGGCAACGTTTGATCGACTTGTTTTGGTGATCCACGCACTCTAAAGCTTTACATACATTGTGTCTGAAGTAACCATAAGAGTTAGAAACCATCTATAGACTTTAGGGAATCTTAACTGTCTATTTTACCTTCTATTCAGTTGTCTACGTCCACACCAATTCTCATGTCACCAAGAAAGCCCGCGCGAACTTAATTAGATTCATGCGAAACAAGGATGAAAATTTTCATTGAATTGGAATAGATGTAGCGTTTCCAATCCCGTTCCGTAAGGTCTTCAATCTATGCTTTAACCACCGCGCCTCATTACCAAGACAATCACGTGAGACGTGACACGCATGCGCAGTCAGTAGTGCGTCTCATTGCGAAACGGTGGTGCGGAATAATTTTCTTTTAACTGACTTCTCCATCACCATCCGGGATGATGTGAGTCTGTGGGCAGGGATATGGCACGGTACGAGTGGGTGGTGCCATATCACCACACACACCCAAACTTGCCGCGCCACGCGTACCCTGGTCCAGACCCCTGCCAAGAGCATGTAGACCCAAATCAGTGCTGGCCATACAACAATATCGTGATAGAGAAGGTTAATTATGGTTGTTATCCATTCAATGATTCATCACCTGTCTGTGAACAGTCGGGCGTCCGGCCTGGTCGGATTTGATAAAGAAAAAGAAAATACTTGTTCATGCATAAGATAGCTACTTTAATTATAAAAACATCCGCGTTCCGCGCGGGAGGGGGCACATCCTTCTCTCCCGCACTCACCCCCTTCTAGTATTCCCCCCTCCTAAATTCCTGGATCAGCGCCTGGTGTGGTTGAAGTCGCTGCCACACTGCCAGTACGCCACTCTTATTTAACTATCCGTCCGATTGCATCGTAGGCCTACTACTACAATTTAATACATCGTGAATATACCGCAATTATCAATGAATCTAAAAATGCTCACGATCTGCAAATAGGAGAACCCATGCTGCCCAGGTAAAGGAAGGTTCCGCGTCGATATGACGACGGATCTCCCCAATTTGCGTTCAGTGATCCTCGATCCTACAGTAGAAATCGTGATACTTGTCGTTAAATTTTTTTGGGTGTGTTTTAATGTTAACTTGATTTTTTAACATTAACTGTATGCAGTATTGAAAATCTGACAACACAGTGTTGTTGACCAAACATTTGTAAACAAGTACCGGAAATAAGTAAGTGTCACGTGACTAACACGTCTGTTTGTTTTTGTTTTTAAGTGTCCCAGTCCAAAAAACGGATTTGTAGCATATTTCTCAGCTCTGAGGCAGCAGATCAACACAAAATTTGGTATATAAGAGAAAAACAAACCTGCCCAACGTTTTGCCGAGTCATATTTCAAACCCGGGAAATATTTTATGTGTTTTCATGGGAGACACGTTTGTTTAGGTCGAAAAGCGTTTAGCATGCCGTTTTACACAGTGGGCGTTATATGCGACAGTACATCGATTTTGTATACCGAGGGATGGTTATTGCACCATAGACACCTATGTTTACAACGTAACAGTTAATTTTACCGTCAAAATTCTGCTTGCAAACGTTGAAGCTTAGAAAACACGCCATTTTCGAGTGAACTCATTACAATTATGACGTTATTGGCAATTAATTAAAGGTTTGTATTATGGCTGAAGATGTGAACGGCGAATACGAGAACCAAGCACAGGGTTGCCAACCTGCCAAAATATAAAACCTGGAGTTTTATATACGGGTCAATCCATAAATTGAGGGGACTGACGATGTAAGTCCTATATTAATGCACTGTATGCAATCCTCTAGTGAAAATAACTTATACCATTGCCAAGTAATGAACTTCAAATAATTAAAAATGCACAAGAAAAAACAAAACACATAACATTTTACATTTGCTTCCACAAGTAAAGCTATAGAAAAAGTAAATGGAAATTGCATTTTTACAATCGGTACAACAATGCTTACTTGTAAAGTGTGGAGCAATTGCATTATGCAGGTGGTTTTTGTCCTGCCACTTGCATACGCTTTAGCAATTTGGCTGTCTGTGAAAATATTACGAAACAGCGGTCCCAGATCATCAGCAATGGATAACGGTTGGTTATGCTGAACTAAAAAGTTTGTCATCTTCCCTTCTGCTCGAACAAAAGCATTATAATGAGTATTTAGTTATTATATAGCATCTATATACCTTCTGCGTAAGTGGATCGACAGAAGGAAACGAAAGCTTAGGCTGTAACAGTGATTCCTTAGCCAGTATTTGATGATTTTTACAGCTTATGTGATCTTTCACATCACGTACTCCCTGGTACTGACATGACACTTTCCTAGAGCACACTGTACACGAAAAGGCGTAGATATCCTAAGGTACCCCAACAATGAAGGGCCAGGTCTATGTCCATTTTTTTTGAAAATTTAGTCTTGTACTTTATCTTGCGTGTTTTCGATGGACCCGGTTGGATTCCTCGTTCACAGTCACAATCGCTTGTTTCTGAATCGGATGGAGACGTAGAGCGTTTTTCTGCCATATTTTTGTACTAATCGAGAACAAACGATTAATAATTATATCAACAATAGTTAAGTTACGAGGAATTACAGCAATCTGCTTATATAATTGGTACCACTATACCGCATATGATTACGGCAAAGTGCATGTTATTATAAAGCGCTAGAATAAGATATAGGCCTATAGCGCATCGCCCATGCATTAGTGGGGGAAAACCTTGAGAGTCGGACCGCTTCCCTTGAGACCTGGAGATATAATTGAAAATCTGGAGACTCAAGGTTTAGCCGGGAGGGTTGGCAACCCTGCAAGCATCAACCAGCGTACAAAAGCGGCGAGCTAGTAAAGAGGCAAATCATGCTTGGGCATCGTTGAAGCGAAGGAAGGCTCCGAGGGGTAATCCCGAAGCTGCCGCTTTGAAGCAGTGGTCTGTCAGCGAAGCCAACGTGTACCTCATAGAGCAGAAGGACGAATGTTACTATCGCAGAGAGTGCAGCCAAGGAATTGGAGTCCCTCGCTGTACACATGCCAAATGTGTCCGATAGTGAGGCAAGAGCGTTTGCATTACGAATGTTCTACATGAGGTGTCCACTCCCACTGATGCCCAAACAAATGTGAGTCAGATGTTTCATCACTATCGGACACATGTGGCATGTGTACAGCGAAGGACTCCAATTCCTTGGCTGCATTCTCTGCGATAGTAGCATTCGTCCTTCTGCTCTTTGAGGAACTTGCTTCGCTGACAGACCGACCACCGCTTCAAAGCGGCAGCTTCGGGATTACCCCTCGGAGCCTTCCTTCGCTTCAAAGGTGCCCACACATGATTTGCCTCCTTACGTGCTCGCCGCTTTTTTTCGTTGGTTGATGTTTGGTTCTTAGAAGAACCAGCCATAAAATCGAAACTTTAATTAATATTAAGAAATTGTTACAATAACGTAACATCTGTAATGACATTCACTCGAAAATGGCGTGTTTTCTAAGCTTCAACGTTTGCAAGCAGAGTTTTGACGGTAAAATTAACTGTCACGTTGTAAACATAGGTGTCTATGGTGCAATAACCATCCCTCGGTATACAAATCGATGTACTGTCGCATATAACGCCCACTGTGCAAAACGGCATGCTAAACGCTTTTCGACCTAAACAAACGTGTCTCCCATGAAAACACATAAAATATTTCCCGGGTTTGAAATATGACTCGGCAAAACGTTGGGCAGGTTTGTTTTTCTCTTATATACCAAATTTTGTGTTGATCTGCTGCCTCAGAGCTGAGAAATATGCTACAAATCCGTTTTTTGGACTGGGACACTTAAAAACAAAAACAAACAGACGTGTTAGTCACGTGACACTTACTTATTTCCGGTACTTGTTTACAAATGTTTGGTCAACAACACTGTGTTGTCAGATTTTCAATACTGCATACAGTTAATGTTAAAAAATCAAGTTAACATTAAAACACACCCAAAAAATTTTAACGACAAGTATCACGATTTCCACTGTATTACCGTCGCAAGTATTTTGAAGCCTGTGATCGTTTTTTAGTTTTGTAATTAAACGATCGGTTTTTTCAACGCGATATTAAATCATTTGCTACCTTGGAGTCGCTGTTACTTGCTGTGCATCACTGTCAGCTCAGGTTCAACCAGATCACCTCTGGTACTGCTTATTCAGTTTCTGTCTAGAATTATTGTATATGCTGTGCCGGCGTCTGCGGTATCGATTGCCTGCTTGTAGCATATTTTTCGTTATGAGAACCAACCTTGCAGACGTCCACGTTCCTACATGTCTCTGCGCTTTCCTGCTTGTTGCATAGAAGTATAGTTTCTCGTTATTGCGTGCACACAGCATATGGAAAGCTTTTGCGCAAACCTTGTTGAGGTAACTGACGTAGCATGGTGGTGAAAATTAGTCTCGTACCCAGACCGTCTATGACGTAAGCGATTATCGCTGTAAACAGTATAATCACTACGTCTATACGGTCTGGGAAACAAGTCAAAGATTTTTGTTCCAGCGTCCCTGATTTTTGAAGACGCTGTTTATATCTAAATATAGCGTGACGTAATGATCAAGGGAGAAATTAACCCAATTAAGTAGACACCAAAAAGCAATTGCGTGGGCATACTTGAAGCGATTAACCTTCCCTATTACTCTAGCCTCCCCACCTTCCCTACGCTAGCCTCCCCACCTTCCCTACACTAGCCTCCCCACCTTCCTACACTAGCCTCCCCACCTTCCCTACGCTAGTCTCTCAACCTTCCCTACGTTAGCTTCCCCACTTCCCTACGCTAGCCTCCTCACCTTCCTAGTGTAGGGAAGGTGGGGAGGCTAGCGTATAGGGAAGGTGGAGAGGCTAGCGTAGGGAAGGTGGGGAGGCTAGCGTAGGGAAGGTGGGGAGGCTAGCGTAGGAAGATGGGGAGGCTAGCGTAGGAAGATGGGGAGGCTAGCGTAGAGAAGGTGCGGAGGCTAGCGTAGGGAAGGTGGGGAGGCTAGCGTAGGGAAGGTGGGGAGGCTAGCGTAGGGAAGGTGGGGAGGCTAGCGTAGGAAGATGGGGAGGCTAGCGTAGGAAGATGGGGAGGCTAGCGTAGGAAGATGGGGAGGCTAGCGTAGGAAGATGGGGAGGCTAGCGTAGAGAAGGTGCGGAGGCTAGCGTAGGGAAGGTGGGGAGGCTAGCGTATAAAGAAGGTGGGGAGGCTAGGGAAGGTGGGAAGGCTAGCGTAATAGGGAAGGTGGGGAGGCTAGCGTAGGGAAGGTGGGGAGGCTAGAGTAATAGGGAAGGTTAATCGCTTCAAGTATGCCCACGCAATTGCTTTTTGGTGTCTACTTAATTGGGTTAATTTCTCCCTTGATCATTACGTCACGCTATATTTAGATATAAACAGCGTCTTCAAAAATCAGGGACGCTGGAACAAAAATCTTTGACTTGTTTCCCAGACCGTATAGACGTAGTGATTATACTGTTTACAGCGATAATCGCTTACGTCATAGACGGTCTGGGTACGAGACTAGGTGAAAATGCCAAGAAAAGCTTTATAGGATTGGAGAATGAGTTTTCATCGTCCATTGTGCGTCGTAAAAAAATGTAATAGATAAGAATGAAGGTTGCTTATATACTTACGCATTGCTTATTCTACTTTAACTATACCAGTGGCGCCCCTCCCCCCCCCCCCCACGAGGGGGGCGCGGCACTTCCTGTAGAGCGATGGAAGCTATGAATAATTAATGCGATTTAACTAGTTGTACCCATGGTGCTCGTGTACTCGTATGTATTTGAGAGAATTAGCCATCATTTCCTTCCTAATTTGCTCCTGCGTGCCACAAAAGCTGTTCTGGGGTCCTCCCACCTGGAACACGATAGCGGCAGACACTTTTACCCGCCACGTGTCTGCATGTTAACGGTTTTACCTGTTTTGATCGTATTTGGATCGAACCTTATAAGCCTCAGTACTAACAAGTGATTGAACTGTGCCTTAGTCTTTGTCCTACAGATTTTGAACATACCTTTTTGATAGTGGTCTGTTGCCTATTGTAGTTGGGGGGTGTTTTAAACCCCCCAAATGCGCTTCTAATGTCCTGCAGCCACAACTAAAAAATAAATAACCAGCAATTTTTTTTTTGTTGCAACATACAGAGTCCAACCTAGATTATATATTTAACACTGACTTTTGTATTGTTTCTTCGTAAAATAGCTAGCACATGTATGAATTCACAGATTAGAATTCTGCTGCAGCCTAGTGTCCACTGTGATACACAGTGTCAGTTAACTGACACTGTGCGTATCCCTCACAGGGCATTTTAATATGGTGCGGAATGTGCCCAAATATGGATAGCTATATAGCCTGACGGGTGGGTGCAAATGGACCCTGGATTCATACAGCAGGTAAAAAGATGACCCAACCTTCACCCCCGCCCCCCCCCCCCCCCCCCCCCCCACCCCCCAAAAAAAAAACAACCAAAGACCCCACCCCTAGTGATACGTTGTGCCATCTATATGTAGGAGATGAAGCGGTGTAATTAAAAGCGATCCGCATTGTGGTCAGTGGTTAATCAGTATAATAATACTCACTGATTAAATTCATTGACTACAATGCAGGGTGATCTTGTTTGCCTTTGCTTGGTACGGAAACACCTTACGACTGATAGTCTGATTGGTTGGCATGCTAACAAGGTATGCCCCGGATGTGTTCTAGTTCTCTCTCTGGTCTTATCCATATTCATTGCCCTTACAAGTAGTGCTGTTGACCTTACCTCCTCACCACAGAGGGGAAGCGGGCTATCATACCGCAGGACGACGGGATGGGGTTGGGGGGAAGGGGGGGGGGGGGGGGGCTATTTACTTTTGCCCAGCTATCCATAGTTCCCCATCCACCTCCCAGATGAGCACTTGCTTATATGTAGGAGTTGGTAATGTATTCTACTGTCAGACAAATTCACAGCAAAAAAACGCGTCGAATCAAATTTTGATTTGCAATTGATTGATCAATGACATTCTGATACCGACTGTTGTGTATCAGAATGTCATTGATCAATCAATTGCAAATCAAAATTTGATTCGACCTCCTTTTTTTTGCTGTGAAAATAGATACAGGTACATGTATAGGCCTCACTATGCACCACCATATATGGTATGAATGGTGGAGGTGAAATTATGGACCACCATATATGGCTCCCATGGACCATGGACCCCCTTCAGACTCCCATGGACCATGGACCCCCCCTTCAGGCTCCCATGGACCCCCTTCAGGCTCCCATGGACCCCCCCTTCAGGCTCCCATGCAGGGGCGGATCCAGGATTTTTGAAAGGGGGGGGGGGGCTTATTATAAAAAAGTTGTATTCTAAATCTGTGCATGGGGCACTAATTAAATACCATTTCGGTTCAAGTAGGAACGATGCTTCACTTTGTGCGCATAAGTTAATACAGGTATAGCATTATAAAAATACATGCAGTGAGTAATCTCGTACCCAGACCCACATCGCAGCTGCGGATGGATTACATCACCGCTACGCGAGTAGTACTATAGTGGGTCTGGTGTCCTCCTGTACAAATTTCTGTCCAGCGATTACATAATACTTACATTCAACGTCTGTATGAATAATATTATCTTCCGCAAGAATGCAATTAGTGTGTTAAAGCTTTAATTAGCAAGCAACTACATTTCTGGACCTCGTACAATATCTTCCCCTATTAAGGAAGCGATTATCAGTGCGCTTAACCTTGGTATCACCCGATCCTAAACGCCAGCTTTTTGAACCATCTCTCATAAGCGAAGCTACTCCGGTCAAGGTAAATGTAAGCTATGCTGCATCACAAGTCCTGGGTCACAGGCTGCGGTGGGGAGCACCCCGCCAATGCCTGCCCCCTTGCCTGGGACTACGTAAGCTCCAGCAACCGAAAGATCATCCTGACAAGGCCTGCGTCTCCTGGCGGTGTGTCCATGGACCTCTCTTTCCTTTCACTGCACACACCCTACAACCGACCTCACCTTCCTTTCTCAGCATGCAACCTAATTTCACTGTCCATTACTCCACAATTGACGATGCATGTGGTGGGGCTCCTTAGCAGATTTGAAAAAGGAGCCATGATGGCCAAGTTAGACCTAAAATCTGCATTCAAAATGGTTCCAATCCAGGCCTCTGAATGGGAACTCCATTCAGAGGCCTGAATTGGAACCATTCTGAATGCATACTTTGAGAAGGCTCTACCACCGTATCAAGCCAGAGCTCACATACGATGGTGGAACAGCTTCCTACCATCTTGGAACAGCATTTCTGTATTCATCTCCCCAGATTGGAGCTATGCAGAGTCCAATCCAGTTGTACACGGATGCCTCCGGCACCTGTGGTTATGGGGCTTATACTTGGATGGAGCCTGGTTCGGAGGAAACTGCCCACACCAGTGCCTCAAGAGCTGGCAGAGCTCTAGAAGGTCGCCTGAGACACCTCCTCCACAGAGCTGTGGCCCCATCAACGTCCAGTGCCACCAACAGGGCAGGGATCAGGAAGTACTACGCCTTCTGTCACAAATTTAACCTGACCACTCTGCCAAGGAATCAAGCACTCCATCAACCTTTTTACTGGGTATCTCAGTCAAACGGGGAGTGAGGAAGGATCGTCTATGGGAGAGGGAAGTTTATCAAAATGGGCACGCTTACCCCTCTTGACTTCGTGCCTCGAGGAGTAGGGACATGGTAGTGAAGGCAGAAGGGGGGCGTTGAGGAAGCTGCTCTCCTGCGACCTGGAGTGGTGGGTCCTCTCGCGCCTCTTGAACTTCATCTTGTATGCGTCAGAGTCGCTGGACTCAGACGACGAGCTGGCTGCTCTACGAAGATGAGGATCGGCTGTGACATCGTTTCTCGCTCGTTGCCTTTTTGGCGCGATTCAGCGATTGTGAGGGGCTTGCTTCGTACGTCCCAGCAAAAAAATCCTGGGCACGATCTTGGCCAAGATCATGCCCAAGGTCAAGATGGCAAGATTTTGGCGGCCAAATTCTTGGCATCTTGCCCCAAGATCTTTCCTCAAGATCTTGCTTTCTTGCCCCTAGATCTTGGCCACGATCTTGCCTCCTTGCCCCTGGCCATGATCTTGCTTTCTTGCCCCTAGATCTTGTTTTGCCTCCTTGGCCCTAGATCTTGCCTCCTTGCCCCTAGATCTTGGCCATGATCTTGCCTCCTTGCCCCTAGATCTTGGCCATGATCTTGCCTCCTTGCCCCTAGATCTTGGCCATGATCTTGCCTGCTTTCCCCTAGATCTTGGCCATGATCTTGCCTCCTTGCCCCTAGATCTTGGCCATGATCTTGCCTTCTTGCCCCTAGATCTTGGCCATGATCTTGCCTGCAGATCTTGGCCATGATCTTGCCTCCTTGCCCTAGATCTTTAGGCACAATCTCGCGCTAAGATCGAACCTATAATTTGATCCTGCCCTCTTTGACACAAGAAATGGGCAAGGTTATTATATTTAACAAAAAGAAACACACATCACACATTTACTGTCCCTTTACTTTTGTTTTTACTTTGTCTCTGCACTTCTGATTGCAGGATTTTCGTTTGCTGGTAGCATTGTCTTTTTCTCCTAATATATTTCTTAAGCAATCTATGGAGTGATATGCAGGCAACACAAATGGGTAAAATATCTGGCGATGTGGGGCATGAAAACAAATGCATCCATGCAAAAAATATAAACCATCAAGTAGCTACATTGGGACAATGGTGGTTTCAAACTTATCGTTGATTTTCCCACTGGGACAAACAATGCTTTCACCTCATCCTCAGTGTATAGAGTATCTAGTAGGCTGAGCGCTTTTTTTTATTTATATCAGTCCCTCTCAGATTCAATAAATTTACACCACTTTCCTATGTCAATGTATACATTCATTTTGTACTGATATTAACTTACAGTCAAAAAGTACTCTGGCGAGTGACTTGAACCTGATGGACCTGCTGGTTGCGCATCTGGCAGTATCTCCATGGGAGCAGGGCTAGCTGGGTGCTGTTGATTAGATTTCTGTACATCACAGGCCAGTGTGGGTCCTCCAATTCCTACAAAAAATGTGCCTAGTATTATATCTTTCACCCGTTAGAGGTACTTATACCTTTATTTGGCTGGCTGGCTGTTTGCGATAAGGTGTGCTAAAATACTTTCCACTGCAACCCGTATACGTCTCAGCTCATCATTACATCCCTACAAATAAAGATAAACATGGTAACTGAAGTCATCGTATACCTGTATTTGAATTAATTACTGCATGAAAAGACCACAATATAATGCATATACGAGAATACATACATAATAGTGCGATACATGGATGCAATACAGCTTCCCAGTGTTTAAGGGGTGGGTTTTTATTGCTCTATGTATGCATACATACATATACATCTACAAGCCTCAAACCACCCACACACAAGCTTTTGACACCCTACAAACCTCACAGACCCACACACACTACAAGCCTTCGTCACACACACCCTACAAGCCTTCGACGCACACACCGTACAAGCTCCAACACACTGCAATGCTCGACACCTACACACACTGCAACCCTTCGACACCCTACAAATATTTGACACCCACACACCCTACAACCCTTTGACACACACCCTACAAGCCTCCAACCACCTAAGCCTCAAACACCCACACACACTACAAGCCTTCAACACCTGTACCGTACAAGCCTTCAACACCCACACCCTACAAGCCTTCGACACCCACAACCTACACACACACACACGGTAGCGCTCAACACCTACGCACACTGCTATGCTCACACCCACACACACCCTACAAGCCTTCAACCTCCCAGACACGCAAGCCTTTGACACACACAAACTAACAGCCTTCGACACACACCCTACAAGCTTCCAACACCCACACACTTCAACCCTTCGACACCCACACACCCTACAAGCCCACACACTAACACTACAAGCCTTTGACACCCACAAACCCTACAATCCTCCAACACAACACCCTATAAGCCTCAATACTCACATACCCACACACACCCTCCTCCAAAAAGTCTCAATACTCATACACTACCTACCAGCCTCCAGCATTGCAAACCACACATACGCTTCCACTCACCAATACTAGACTCAGCACCACATACATGTACCAACCAAGCCAACAGCACTTGAACACAACCTAAAACCCTCCCCATAACTATACACACCATCCACAATTCATAAACGACATGGGTGCAGATTCTCAAACAGGAAACAGCATGCGCGCATCAATTAGAACATACCTCGAAAATTTGCTGCTAACGTTTTTCGTTCACTAGCATGAGAAAACCATACCTTTTATTACAAGAAACACTAGAAAGGTCCACTTACTTCATATTCCGACTGAAGAAATGGATCTTTGTGTCTGCTAAAGTAGTATCATATTGCGTATTGTGTAAACTCACGCGACCGTTACAAAACCAGCGATCGTGACCAAACACGGATACCAAAATATGCCGGGGAATGGCTGAATGTTACTTGCCGATACACATTTTGCTTTCTTCGGCTCCTATAGGCCTATGCCTCGCCCGTTAAAAGTTACGAAAAAATTTTACGTCCGGGTGCGCAATTGCGGATAATTAATCTGGCCGGTAATCGGTTAATGAAGTTCATAAGGTGTGTGTAGACCCTGTCAATGGAATGCGTGCCCGTACAATTACATATACATTGGTGGTCCTAACATATAAACACTGGTACATGAACTTGTATGGTCTGTCATGCAGATGTTGAAAGCACAGAAATAGACTGTGAACATCATTAAAGCTTAATATCTGTATGCACGTATTATAGATTGTGCAACTGTCTTTATAATGCATTTTGTATCTTGTGTATGATATCTGTATACAACACTGGATGCCATCTAATATATCAATATGTACAGTGCGATAAATGTTCTGCATGCATGGGCGACAAATCAAAAACGGGTTAAACCTCCATGCAAGGTATGCATGCAGTCTGGTGAGAAATTACTTTGTTACTAAAGACATTGCATGGAATTTTGAAATCAAGAATCACGAATCTTTTTCCATAATGGTCAAGGAGGCTAGAGGAGGCAAGATCATGGCCAAGATCTAGGGGCAAGGAGACATGATCGTGGCCAAGATCTAGGGGCAAGGAGACAAGATTGTGGCCAAGATCTAGGGGCAAGGAGGCAAGATCATGGCCAAGATCTAGGGGCAAGGAGGCAAGATCATAGCCCAGATCTAGGGGCAAGGAGGCAAGATCCTGGCTAAGATCTAGGGGCAAGGATGCAAGATCATGGCCAAGATCTAGGGCCAAGGAGGCAAGATCCTGCATGGCTAAGATCTAGGGGCAAGGAGGCAAGATCATGGCCAAGATCTAGGGCCAAGGAGGCAAGATCGTGTGGCCAAGATCTAGGGGCAAGGAGGCAAGATTCTAGGGGCAAGGAGGCAAGATTATGGCCAAGATCAAAGAGCAAGATCCTGGCCAAGATCTAAGGGCAAGGAGGTAAGATCTTGGCCATGATCTAGGGGAAAGGAGGCAAGATCGTGGCCAAGATATAGGGGCAAGGAGGCCCCAAAGGAGGCATGATGGGAGGCAAGATGATGGGGCCAGGAGGCAAGATCATTCTCAATATTCTTGTGTGGAATCTTGGTCAAGATTGCATACAAGAATCCTGACCATGATCTTGGACAATATTATTCTTTCTGAGTATGTCGTTTGATTTTGGTGAAGAATATGTTGTCTGTCTTGACACAAACCCTCAATTTGCTATCGCTGTGGATTATTTTTAGTCCAATTTTGAAATTGTTTAATATTTTCTTGGGCAAGATCTTAGACATCATGGCCAAGAATCTTGAATCTTGGTCAGGATGCATTAGATCTTGGTCAAGATTGCCAAGATCATGGCCAAGATCGATAAGATTTTTTCGCTGGGGTACCTCTGCCCATAGCAGATCAGAACGCCGTAACCTGTTGGTAAGCTTACGAACGTGTCCCGACCACGGACCACGTCTTCGATGACTCGGAACTAACTTTGGCATACGCCATACGTTCACCCGCCGACTGAATCGCACGTATTACCTGTACATCATCCATCTCTAGCCTTACCGCCATAACCGATAACTTCGATTGATAACTAGAATATGCAATTAGCGCATACCTCAAATCTGATTGGTCGCTGCAACATTCCGGCGCAACTGGACAGAAATTTGTACAGGAGGACACCAGACCCACTACTCGCGTAGGCGGTGATGTATTCCATCCGCAGCTGCGATGTGGGTCTGGGTACGAGACTATGCAGTGAGCGCGTATATACATGTAGTTAATTAGTCGTAATTATTTTCGTTACTTATCCGAAAGGGGGGGGGGGCTACAGCCCCCATAGCCACAGGAAAAAATATCGTATTTCCAGCCCTGGGTTTACCCTGGGTTTTGTACAACGATCCCAGGTTGATCCCAGAATTTCCCAGGTTGATAGGCTATTAACAAAATTCACAGTTGATTTAGTCGTTATCAACCTGGGATCGTTGTACAAAATCCAGGCTGGGAATACGATATTTTTTCCTGTGAGCCCCCCATCTGGATCCGCCTCTGATGCCATGGACCCCCCTTCAGGCTCCCATGGACCCCCCTTCAGGCTCCCATCATCAGCATGGACTCCCCTTCAGGCTCCCATGGACCCCCCTTCAGGCTCCCATGGACCCCCCTTCAGGCTCCCATGGAATCCCCTTCAGGCTCCCATGGACCCCCCATGGCATGTGTCGACTTGCTGGGACTTGTTTCCTACAAACTTATTCAAATTTCAGTAAACATGTACAAGCAGTTGCCTTGAAGTGTTTTTTTAAAAACCACACCTAGGATTTTAGGGCAATATGTATGAATACCATTTGCCTTAATAGGGCTGCTGAACATCACACTGATGTACATGAAACATTTTGTAGGTCCACTTGGAGGGGAAGGGAGGAGAAGGGGGAGGAGGGTGGGGGAGGGTGGGGGGAGGGAGAAGGGGGAGGGGGGGGAGAAGCTGAACAATGGATATTTATTGCACCTTAATTATATTTGGGTCAATTACGCTGTTCTGCAAGACTAGGTCATTCCTTCACTGCAGGATAGATTATGACTTAGTGAGGACATCTATGCCAAGAACTACTACAGACAGAGAGACACTGAGGAGTGTAAGGTCAAACTGCCCATCAAGTGGATGGCCCTGGAGAGCCTCCATGATGGAGTCTTCTCTGAGAAAACTGATGTGGTGAGTTTGATGCAGACATCATATTTAACCACTGAGATCAGGTGTTGTGTAGACAGGTGGTAAAGATAGGTTTGTACATGTATAGGCTAAATGTGCTAGAATCATGAAAGGTTATTTAGAAACCTCACATGGCATATGCCCTAATCAAATTACATATTCTACATGTTGTCACCAGAATTGCTCCACTCTACAGCATGGTGCTGATGGCAAACAACGAAAATGTGGGGATCTGTATTGGAATTTGTGATGAATCTCTGGTGTTACTTTTCATTGGTCCAAATCCCCCCTTCATACATATGTACATATACCAGCTCAAAAAACCTACATGCTGTGCAACTATTTCCTCACCCACATCAACTCCCTACTTGTAAGGCTGCTCCTGACACCTACTTTGTGTACAGTTCTTTAATCTACAAGTGCTGGGCATTAGGTAGACTGTACGTTCGTTAGGTAAACCTAACAATGTTTGGCTCCCCTTGTATTAGCTGTCTAAGCTTCCTGATGTATTCAGACATACAAGATTTACCGCCCAACAAACTAGCTCTACACCAACCTTGTAGGGTAAACCCAATAGTGCGTGTTAGGTACACCCAACACAAACCTTAGGTAGCCTTTGGCACTTGCAGATTAATACAAAAAGAGATTTAACAGATAGTATGCCCAGACAAACCTTTACACACGCACAGTTAGATACCTATCATGAATGGACACATCTTCACATCCTGTAGCGCTGTATGTGTATCAGCATGTACTCTAGTACACTTAAACCTCTGAAATGGGCAATAGGTTATGCTAAGATAAAATGGAGTATGTAAAATGTCATCAGGGCATATTTTATGTTCATCTTTCAAATCAGAAGAGTAGTGTAGGAAGGCTGGTGTAGGTGCGGAAGGCTGGTGTAGGTGGGGGAGGCTGGTGTAGGTGGGGAAGGACTGGTGTAGGTGGACGAAGGCTGGTGTAGGTGGGGGAGGCTGGTGTAGGTGGGGACCTCCTCCCCAGGCTCTGTCTAGCTCTCATCAAAGTGTCCTGCTGCTGTTCAGGCTGAGTTGAATCTATTGGCTTCTCTGGACATCCTGGAAGGGTGTGGCCTGAGCCTCCTCCCCCTCCAAGTGAGGCTGTGTGAGAACAAACTGGACATCATCAGAAGAGTCCTCGAGGTGCGTCCAGATGACAGAGTGAGAAGGTGTGTTGAATGCTGAAGGAGAGAAGGGACAGGGAAGAGGAGGGAGGGGAGGGGAGAGGTGGTACACCTGGTGATGGGGAGGGGGAGGGCATAGTAGAGGTTATTAAATCACCTTGCAGTAAAGTGGCCCTTTGCACTGTATTGTATCATACGTCATTTATGCTACAACAGATATACATGTGTAACACAAAAAAATTTGTTTCAGCTATTTCTTTTAGCTCACTTGCTGGGTTTGGATGGGGTGGATACACCTGTTGCCATGACGACAGCGGGGATGCCCATGCCGCCTGGTCAGGGCCACACCTCCATACCGATAGCCACCTCTGCCATTGAGGTAAGGCTGATGATGTAATGGTGCTTTCTTTTTTTTACGTTGGCTCGACGATCAGAAAGGAGACTTCAGGGTTGCCTACAAGCTGTGCTCACAGCTGATGTCTGCCCAGTTCCCTCCTCCATGGGAAGTGTGTAGGTAACGTAGTATGGAAGAGGACATGCACACACAAGGTCATTGACAGGGAAGGGACTGGTGGGTGGGTATACCTTGTATTCACAAGGCTAATGCAGATGTGTTCAATAGCCACCACAGGGAACGCTCAGCTAGGGGGTATGGCCTGTAGTAATGCCCGAGTGTATACAGTTACACAGCATATCAGCACACGCTCTTGAACATCTCATTGACTGCTCGAGGCATATGTTAAAGACCTTCTAATGTATGGTCGAGGTAAAACCATAGTGTTATAGAAGCCAGCGTAGGCACATGCCATGGTGCGGCACGTGACCAGGTGTACCACAAATGGGCACCCAACCACTGTGGGATGGCAGGTGTCTGGCTTCACTTGGTGACATTCCAAACTCCTAACCTCTAAAGTGGACCTTTGTGTTATTATGTGGGCGCCTTCCTCATTTTTACGGACACCTGTCTCCTCCCCAGTTCTATGCAAAGAGGTTTAAATATAGTTATTAGAGGGAGAGTGAGGGAGGGTGAGGGAGGGTGAGGAGGGGATGGTAGGGCCACATATTGGCCATGGTGTGGACTAGATGGTAGGGCCACATATTGGCCATGGTGTGGACTAGATGGTAGGGCACTCATATTGGTCATTGTGTGGACTAGATGGTAGGGCACTCATATTGGCCATGGTGTGGACTAGATGGTAGGGCACTCATATTGGCCATGGTGTGGACTAGATGGTAGGGCACTCATATTGGCCATGGTGTGGACTAGATGGTAGGGCACTCATATTGGCCATGGTGTGGACTAGATGGTAGGGCACTCATATTGGCCATGGTGTGGACTAGATGGTAGGGCACTCATATTGGCCATGGTGTGGACTAGATGGTTAGGCCGATTGCAGTGGGGGGAAACATTGCGTAGGCTGACAAGGAAATGCATCTGCGCCATCCTAAGGGACAAGATCTCCTCATTCTTCCAGCCCTCACAATTTGGAGTGGCTTGTAAAGCAGGTGCAGAGAAGATTGTGCACAGCTTAAGGAGATGCATTGATGAAAACTGGTTGAGTGGCGACTTTGTAGCGTTCAAGGTGGACGTGTCAAATGCCTTCAATATGGTATCGAGGCAGGCAGTTATGGATGAGTGTGCTACTTTCTTTCCAGAGCTTCTCCCATGGGTCTCGTGGTGCTGTGGATCTCATACATCATTTTGGCACCCTATGGGCCAGATAAGTTCCCAGTCTGCTGTCCAGCAAGGTGATCCACTGGGCCCAATGCTGTTTGCCTTGGTTCTCCATAAGCTTGTTACCAGTATTGATGCAGATGATGATTGTCTCCAGCTGCTTCTGGAAGCTTGGTATCTTGATGATGGGGTTCTAGCAGGGGAGAGGTCTGCAGTAATACGTGCTCTGCACCTCATGGTCTTCACTTGGGGCTTTACATCAATTTTTCCAAGTGCGAACTTTTTGGTAGGAGTGGTAATTCACTATTTCCACAAGTGGTGAAGTCATCTCTCCTTCCCAACCTGGACATCCTAGGGGCCCCAATTGGAGATTTTGTCCACTGTTCTCGCTTCATTGCTGAGAAATGTGCAATGCCCAAGATCTTGCTTAAGGCTCTTGTGGATGTCTCTACAGTTGACCTTCACGTGGCCTTTTCGCTTCTTCATGTGTGTGGAATTTACTGTAAGTTAGTACATCTAGCCAGAGCCACTCCTCCAAGCCATTGTGCTGACTATCTTAAGCTCTTTGATGAGGAGGTAAGGCTATGCTTCACCTCCTGCATTGCAGTGGACGTCCCTGACCCAAATTGGCAGCAAGCACAACTCAGTCAAAGTTTTGGTGGGCTTGGCTTTCGGTCCCTTGCTTTGCACTGTTCTGCTGCGTTTATAGCTTCCCTTGCTTCATCAGGATTTGGTAGTGCCAGTAACATACACATGCTTCAGGCTGTGACCCGCTTCAATACTCAGGTTCCCCCTGATGAGTCAATCACAGCTGAGGAGGTTCTGGTCAACCTGCCTCCACAAAGAGCTCTGTCTAAGAAGCTGGATATGCATGCTTTCCAATCACTGCTATCTTCCTCCTCTCCAGTGAATAAGGCTTGGATCCTTTCTTTTTCTGCCCCTCATGCGGGTTCTTGGATCTCAGTCATCCCTTCTACTGGTCTGGATCTGCACCTTAACTCTGCTGAATGTCAGATAGCACTTAGATGGTGGTTGGGTCTTGACACCTCTGGAGGTTCCCTGTGTCCACATTGTCCTGATATTGCCCTTGACCCTTTAGGTCATCATGCAGCCTCCTGCAGACATGGTGGTGATGTGGTTGCAAGGCACAATCACTTGCGGGATATCTTTGCTAACTTTTGCCACCGGGCCCATCTTTCTGTGAGGGTTGAAGTGGAGTATGGCTTAGCTAGGGACCATGTTAACTCTCGCCCTGCGGATGTCCTTGTTCAGGGATGGGATAGAGGAAAGCCTGCAGCCTTTGACGTTACTGTTGCTTCACCCCTTACACCAGTAACCCTCAACAATGCCAGTACATCTGTGGGAGCAGCAGCCTATGCTGCTGAACTTAGAAAGCATGTGGCCAATGACACCAAATGCCAGGAGTTGGGCTGGACATGTATCCCCCTGGCTGTAGAAACATACGGTAACTGGGGGATGGAGGTCCATGCAGAGTGTTTTCCCCCGTCTAGCCTCTCTACTTGCCATCGGCCAGGCCATTCCCAAACCCAAAATGCTGGGTGACATCTATGGCCACCTCAACATGTGACTGGTGAGGTCAGTGGCTAGGGCCATCATGGGGAGAGAAAATGTCCGGATAGGTTAGAAGAACTGTAGGTTTGTTAGCGGCATCTATTGTAAGTTAGTTATCCTTATAATAATGTAATTGTGTTTGTCCATTTATCCTGCGTATTCTGTTGTTCAAATTAATATGTATTAAATAATAATAATAAATTTTAAAGCTTATTATTATGATGCATACACATGAGTACAATTCAAAATACATCTGGTGAGGATGGCAGTGGCATTGGCCCTCACTAGATGGAGGTTGAGTCTGCCATAGATGTCTCTAAGTACAGCCGACTTGGGCCTGGATATAAGAGTGGCAAGCCTAGAAACCAGCTGTGAGAAGGCTTCAACAGCTTCATTTCCCCATGCACCATAAGTCTCTGCTACCAGGGGAACACACAACCAGCCGAGTTCTTTGCATTTTGCATCATTGGCCCTGTGCTTTCTGCCTTCAGTGGCAAGGGCAGCTGATCCTGCAGAGACTTCAGCTTCCATAAGGGTATGTGTGTTAAGCGGAGAGGTTAGTCAACAGAAGGTCAGCAGGATGGGTGTGGCTATGATCGGCTGTGAGGTCATTGCCAGCTTCCACTTGGATGCCAAGATGGGTCCGGTGGCCTGTTTCAGCCGGAACATCACGAAGGGTGTTGTGTTGTACCACCACATCACCGCCACGCTTACAAGTGGTGGCATGATGTCCCAGAGGGTCAAGGGCATTGCCAGGGCAAAGTGCACACTGGGATAACTGGAAAGTGTCCATTTTATGGCAACTTGATGGGCCGGTGCATCAAGATGTAGACCCAGCCCCTGTGATGGTAGAACAGACAGCCAGGATGATGCATGTGGCGTGGAAACTGAGTGTTCACAGCAGTGCAGGAGGAGAAGTACCTACGAACATCTAGGTTGTACAACTTGAGGGCTCCCTAGATAATGATGGAGGTGTGGTACGTGAGAGGTGGGCAAACCACCACATATACGGTGCAGGGTTAGTGCAACCTGTGGATCCACCAAGCCAACATCCGCAAGCTTTGACAGGAGGTTTTGGGCTTCAGACCATTTGTGGCTGATACACTGGTGGCAAAAATCAGCTGGGAAAACGTCTAGTGAGCATTGGCTAAACACCTCACACTTACGTATGTTGACATGGAGGCCGAGTGGTGGACCCAACTCTTGGAGCAAAGCCAAGACATTCATCACAGAAGACCTTGGACCTACAAGAGCACCATCATCCATGTACCAGGCATGGATATTGAGACCAGCACGATCATTTCTGGTTGAAATTGCTGACACCAGGATGTTCAAGACCAAAGAGAACAACAATGGGCCCCCCAGGGGGTCACCCTGCTGAACACCCAGCTCTGATGTAAGGCAGTCCAAGGGATGCGGGTGATGGCCATAACACCAGTTAGTCCAAGGGAGCAGCTCTGGGAAGTGCACAGCACACTCAGTTAAGACTGCTTGGCGAGACACAATATTAAACGCATTCTTCAGGTCCACCTTCAAAACAACAAAGCCATCCTCCAACCAATGTTGCTCAATACAGTCTCTTAATCCATGAACTATTATTTCTGCACCATAGAGGCATGCCACTCCATACTGAAAGGGTTTAAAAAACTGCTGAGCCTTCACCTTGACTGAAGCACAGAGACATTTACCAACCAACCTGCGCAGAGCTTCTCCTAACTGCTGTGGGACGGACATCAAAGGGGCACCTTGGTTTTGACTTATTCAAGGTTGTAAGGTTGCTCCCAGCCAAATATGCAGTGATTTCAACAGGTGCCTTACCTGCAGCCAGAATATTGGCAACTGTCCTGAATGAGTGCAAAATTGGAGTCTGCAAAGGCACTTCTGCTGCATCTATAAGATGTTGTATACAGAGCCCAGAAGGCCCAGCAGCAGTTAGCTTGGGGAATGAACGCAAGATTACAATGAGATTGATCTCTGATGGGATTGAGGTTGATGTATCAGATGGGATTGGAGCTGTGGGGCATTCATTCTTGGGGTGTTTGGTTTACATTATTATTTGTTCTTTATTAAAAATATATCATTAGTTAAATTTAGGTAGTATAAATCTATCTCATGATTACAGGAATACATACACATATGGCTAACAACTACAAGACCTAACATATCCTTATCCTAACGCACTCACTCACTCACTCATACAATACAACAATTTTTATACTAAAAACTCTTCCTCTTCACTGTCCGTCTTAATTGTTCCCAACACAGAGCTGCATTGCCATGTTGAACGATTTCATTAGTTATTGTAATTAAATGTACAATAATAATACAAGAGAATACAAGAGAATACAAGAGAATACATGAAATATACATCAAACACCTCTACAGTAACAGATAGGTTCGGTTCTATACTCTACGGAGAATGGCTCTGGTATTTACTCTTGCCAAGCAAATGCCTTAAGTTAGAGAACAGGTCGAAAGATGCTTGTGACTTTGGCAGGGAATTGTGGATTGCAAGCCTAGCAGAAACTTGTGCAAAAAGCCTCTTTGCCCCAAGCCCCATAGGAATCAACTGCCAATTCAGCATTCCCCATCTGAATGGCAACTGAAAACTTTTGCATGAGGTATGCTAGAGAGCTTTTGACACCTAGCTGTGGTGTTTGCAATGCGGCGACCCAAGTCTGACAAGAATGACATGGAACAAGGGCCACACACTCCAAATGCAACAGGTGTGAAGGAATGGTACGCATGGGATATGAGGTAGTTGTATTTCTGGATCTTGGTCTGTTCTGCCTGGTATGCTGCTGCTCATACTTAAGAAGCTGTGATGGAGATAGATGGGAAGGGGCAAAAGTGTCTGCAAAGGTTGCATCCCAAACCAATAATCTACCATTTGACCAAGGGACCATGGTGATTCCATCGGGACACTTACCCTCTGCACGATCAAGATCAGTGGGCTCTAGCCAAGATGTAACATTGCCAGAGGACAATGCCCTGTGCAGAATGCATTCAGCATGCACAGCAGAACAGCTGAGCCCCCGTGAGTGCCAAGTGTGTCCACATTTGATCACAGTGATGGCAAAGGTGAAGGAGGCAAAGTGGGGTCCCCAGACCTAGGCTAGTGGCTATGTGCGAATAGTGTTATTGTCCATGCAAAGGCCCAGGGATGTAACTGGTAAAGTGTACAACCACGGCACCAGATTCCTTTTTAGAGGAGACAATAGCCTCACCTTGGACAAAGGACCAGGGGGCAGTGACCAAGAGTTCAGCTGCAACGGAAGAAACCCTTGGTAGGTCTCATGATTTCTGTCGATGTGACATAGGGCCAGAGGGGGGAGGACCTGTGGACCATTCAGTGATGGCAGAATCCCAAAGGGAGAGTGGTGACCCTGGAAACGAGGTGGTAGTAAGGTAAGGGTGAGTTCTCTACAACCCGCAGCTAAATATGCTAGAGAAAGGGGAACAGCACTCCTTATCCCAAGGCCTCCAGACTTCACAGGGAGGGAAGCCTACAAACATGCACCATCATCAAGGAAAGTGTTTGTTACATGTTTTACAATTATTGAAGTGTAAACAGTTATGTGTGCACCATCAGTAGAACTTCAACTTCTCATCTCTCCTGAGAGGTGTGGTAAAGACATATAATGTCACATGGTCATGTATGCAATGTAATGAACTGACCTATGATGTCTTCTATCAAGAGGGTGGGAGGAGGAGAAGGAGGGAGAGGAGGAGGGAGAGGAGGAGGAGAGGAGGAGGGAGAGGAGGAGGAGGGAGAGGAGGAGGAAGAGGAGTAGGGAGAGGAGGAGGGAGAGGAGGAGGGAGAGGAGGAGGGAGAGGAGGAGGGAGAGGAGGAGGGAGAGGAGGAGGGAGAGGAGGAGGGAGAGGAGGAGGAGGGAGAGGAGAAGGGAGAGGAGGAGGGAGAGGAGGAGGGAGAGGAGGAGGAGAGGAGGAGGGAGAGGAGGAGGAGAGGAGGAGGGAGAGGAGGAGGGAGAGGAGGAGGAGAGGAGGAGGGAGAGGAGGAGGGAGAGGAGTAGGGAGAGGAGGAGGGAGAGGAGTAGAGAGAGGAGGAGGGAGAGGAGGAGGGAGAGGAGGAGGGAGAAGAGGAGGAAGAGGAGGAGGAGGGAGAAGAGGAGGGAGAGGGAGAGGAGGAGGGAGAGGAGGAGGGAGAGGAGGAGGGAGAGGAGGAGGAAGAGGAGTAGGGAGAGGAGGAGGGAGAGGAGGAGGGAGAGGAGGGAGAGGAGGAGGGAGAGGAGGAGCGAGAAAAGGAGAAGGAGGGAGAGGAGGAGGAGGGAGAGGAGGAGGGAGAGAAGGAGGAGGTAGGGGAATGTTATGAGAAAGGGAGAGGGAGGGAAGGAGTGAAGAGGAAGGCAGTTATTGGACAACATATGATACCAGCTATGTCAAATATAGCAAGTTGGAAGTTAATATAGGCTTGCCTCGTATTCATATTCCATTTACTTCCCTTCTATATGACATCACCCCCATTGCTTTCAAATCTGTCTATATCCCTGTCATCAAGTTTCTCGTTAGTACATGTAGATTTCCCAATATTGCAGGAACGTATCGTTAGCTTATTTCCCAGCCGCCGGCTCCCCTCTCAATTAGTGGGGATGATTTTCATTGTAACGTTGCATTAATATGCTGCGCGTGTTATGTAATAGAGGGGTTGCAAACACCCCTTCCCCCCCCCCCCCCCCCCCCCCCCCCCCATCCCACCTTCCCATGGACGTATACTAGTACCTTAATTATTACCTAGCTGTTGGCGGGACCAAACTCAAGTTCCATGGAATTCGAATCGACCTATTTACTTACATGTAGGTCGGCCAGTGCACAAATGAAGTATAGCACATGCTGCATACGAAGCTAATAAAGCCGGATTGTGCATGCTAAGAACTTGGTTTCGCAATTGCAAGCACGCACAGTTGCGCATTATTTCGGAGCGTGACGTCGTCAGTGGTGACATGAGCGTCCGTTACCATTGACAACCTGTTTTCTTGCTACACGCAACTACAGTAGTTCTGGGTGCCATATATTGTGCTGTGCATATCATTCGCCTAACCCCATACCAGTGAGTTGTAATAGGATTGCCGTGTTTTATTTTAAGGTCCGTTATCTGTTCCAGTATGTATTTATATGTGCAACTAAATGTAACTTGGTTCCATAATGTAATATAGTTACTCGTATCCATAACAGGAACGTGATGTGTTTCTACTTAGTCGTATCTCAATGAGTGGATGTGAACCGAATAATTGAAACACAATGAAATCAAAATTATTGGTAAGTTTACACACATAATATGTACACACACGCGCGCATACAACACATCTATACCATGTATAGAACTCCCGCCATGCATGCGCGGTTATAGTCTCATGCATACGTTCTATTTTACTCGCTCCATTGAAGTTCTCGACATACGTAATCATATATTGGGAAAACATACATGTATTAATAAAATCATGTAATGATATTGTGTAATAAGGTTCTCTGCCCATGAAATCCAAGGGGATGTTCAATGCAACAGCATCAGTAATTGATTTGTATGTAGTTTTAAACTATTCCAATTGCTACAGGCATAGATACCCTGTAGCATAGGGTATACTCTAAGCTACAGGGTTGATGAATTCTATATCAAACTAACACGATGAATTATACTACTCTAAGACCAAGGTATTCTGGAAGGGAGGGAACCAAGGAAGAGAGAAAGCGAGGGACATTTCCCTCCCTCCCTACCCCCTCCTCTCTCCCCTCCCCCTCCCCCTTCCTCAGAAGGTCCCAATGTCTACCCAGGTTGGTGGGAAATTATAAAGGGGTTGGTTACTGTTAAGCCTCAGCATTGGGAACCACTCCAGATAAGTTTTCAAGTTACATGATAGGCCATGGCCTGGATTGCCGGTGAATTCTGCTCCCCTCTCCTCCTCCTCCTCCTCCTCCTCCCACCTCCTCCTCCTCCTCCTCCTCCTCCTCCTCTCCCTCCTTCCCTTCTACATTAATGAAGCCTTCTGTCACTTATTAATAAATGATTCATAAGTCAATTGTCTCTTTACTCACAGATGCTTGCTCTAACACTTGCTGTACATTACCATGGTGAGTTGACACAATGGTGGATATATGGTGAACTGATGATGGTCAAAAAAAGGATTTTGTTTTGATGATTGGTGGTTTTGTATTGGGCAACACACATAGCTATATCTTGGTTCTTTTAGGGCTGGGGCTGAGGTAATAAAAGACATGCATCTGCACTTTGAATGGTGTCACCAAACCTATAGTGGGCAAAGTGCTTCCTTTTACATGGGTCCATCAAAGATTCCAGGCACTGATACCTGCCATTTGCACTGCCTTAGAAATCCTATTACATGTATAATCCTATTTCAATTACCAGTTTAGAATGACATATGCCACCACCTCCACTCCCCACCATCACTCCCCATCACCCTCCCTACCATCCCACCACCATCACTCCTCACCAAAATAACCCCACCCATCACTCTCCACCATCATCACTCCCACCACCCCACTATCATTCCCCACCCCATCACTCCCACCACAACACAATACCCATACCATACCTACACCATCACCCCCTGTACACAATGTCCTGATATTTCACAGCTAATGTTATATAATTGGAACTTATGTTATCATGTCGGAACTTATGTTATAATCTGTTCTGCATATTTCTGATCACATGCTATTCTGCTTTAGGTGTGGTGTCTCAGACCAGTGACACCTCAGAGATGATCCTGCCTTCACAGACATTATCTGATGCATCATCAGAATTGGCATCACAAGTGTTGCCAACCTCTGAGGTTGTCTCACTAGCAACCTTGTCAACATCAGAGATGGGGACCCCTATACAGATGTCTTCATTATCAGAGATGAATGCAACGTCAGAATTTGTTTCACCATCCCCATCAGTATCAATTCTGGAGACTAACACAATACTCCAATCAATTGCACCATCAGAGACATTTTCAACATCAGAAACCAATTCAACTTCACAAATCATATCACCTTCTCCAGCCTTTACATCACTAGAGATTAGTACAACTTCTCTGCTTATCTCAGTATCCCAGATCATTTCAATATCAGAGATAAATGCTACATCTACATCAGATTTGATTTCATTTTCACAGTTTCTCACTGCATCAGATACTGCAGTGACATCACAACTCATAACTGCCTCTAGTTCAATATTGGTGGTCAATTCTATTTCAGCCTCACAGAATATTTCACTACCAGAGGTCAATGCGACGTTGGATAGTGTATCATTCATTGCTTCAGCATCTGTGAACACTTCACCACCAGTTCTTATGTCAACCACAGAGGATAACACAACTGCAACGCCCCAGGTCATTTCAACATCTCCAGTATTGTTAACATCCCTTGTAGAACCACAGAATGCTTCAATGTTATCAACACTGCTAGACAGTAGTTCAGTTCAGATCATCATAACATCCCAAACTATCTTAACATCATCACAAGAAATTTCATTGCAGACTTCTCCAACCGAATCACTTCTACAAACCATTTCCTCAATAATCCTGACAACACAGACTGTTCAGGCATCTCAAAATAGTACTCCCGTTACCTCAGAAATACCTATGTCCCAGCTCACCACAACATCTTCACAGCAAGATAGCCTCATTTCATCAGTAATGCAAACCACCACATCACAGGATATCACACCATCACAGGATATCACATCATCACAGACCATCATCACATCATCACAGGATATCACATCATCACAGGATATCACATCATCACAGACCATCATCACATCATCACAGGATATCACATCATCACAGGATATCACATCATTACAGGTTTTCACATCATCACAGGTCTTCACATCATCACAGGATATCACATCCTCACAGGCCATCATCACCTCATCACAGGATATCATTACATCATCACAGGTCTTCACATCATCACAGGTCTTCACATCATCACAGACCATCATCACATCATCACAGGCCATCATCACCTCATCACAGGCCATCATCACCTCATCACAGGATATCACATCATCACAGGATATCACATCCTCACAGGCCATCATCACCTCATCACAGGATATCATTACATCATCACAGGATATCACATCATCACAGGATATCACATCATCACAGACCATCACCAGCTCATCACAGGACATCATTACATCATCACAGGACATCATCACATCATCACAGGGCATCATCACATCATCACAGGGCATCATCACATCATCACAGGACATCATCACATCATCACAGGGCATCATCACATCATCACAGGGCATCATCACATCATCACAGGACATCATCACATCATCACAGGGCATCATCACATCATCACAGGACATCATCACATCATCACAGGACATCATCAGATCATCACAGGACATCATCAGATCATCACAGGACACCACCACATCAGAACCTGTGGTAATGTCATCCACATTATTGTCAACCTCTGACATCACTCTCATAGGTAAGTCTCTTTGCAAGTGGTTAGTAGTCAGACATAGAGGATAGCATGTTTGTGCAGGATGTAAAGGTGTATGTTATGATGGAGCCCCTGGTGTTATGGGGAGTCCCTGGTGTTATGGGGAAGCTCCTGGTGTTGTGGGGAAGCCCCTGATGTTATGTGGAGTCCCTGGTGTCATGAGGGAGTCCCGATGTTATGGGGAAGCCCCTGATGCTATGGGATGTTATGATAGAGTCCCTGGTGTGCCCCTGGCGTTATGGGGAAATCCCTGGTGCCCCTGATGTATTGAATGGCTGGCATCAAATGTTATGATGACCCAGTATATTATTAACCCCTTCGTCCCCTTATAATTGTTGCTGGAATATCTAAGTTATAATAAGTGACACAGCAAACTTCCCCCCCCCCCCCCCCCCCCCTAAATGTTAGGATGCCCACAGCATTGAGAAGGCCTTTGTATACCTTGTGCAAATTATTAGTACACACATGAAGTTGTGTGTGTGTGTGTGTGTGTGTGTGTGTGTGTGTGTGTGTGTGTGTGTATGTGTGTGTGTGTGTGATGTAGATATGCAGAGATCTCCATCTCAATGTTGTCTGGTGTACAAATATCAAGTTATCTTTGTATCAGGCTCAATCACCTAATGATGTATGGTGGAAAACGCCACCATAGCACCAGGGACTCTCCCATTACACCAGGGACTCCCCATAACACCAGGGACTCTCCCATAACACCAGGGACTCCCCATAACACCAGGGACTCCCCCATAATACCAGGGACACCAGGGATTCCCCTATAACTGTGTGTGTGCTTACCAAATGTTCTATTACCACTAGATTCTACACCTTCAGTTTCTGTTGCACTCCAAGGTTAGTCATTCGTGATCCATTTAGTCTATGAAGACCATTGACATAGAAGAATACCTCATAACAGACGAATTGCTGCCTTTACTCTCAGTGCATTGTAAAATATAAGTATCACAGAGGATGCTACCTTCACCACTCTAATTAGGAATTGATGCTACAAATGACCTAAAACACAATATTATGAAAAGGCCATCCATGTTCACACATGAAACTTAAACGTATGCATAGTTAAGAAGTCAGGCGGATAGACCCCCAGTTTGAATTGTTAGAGGACTTAGGTGTCTCTTCAAATAATTGAAAAACTGTGCATTATAGCCGTTTTGAAATAATTTTTTCATATTATTATAAATGTCCTGGGTTTAGCCAATTTGAAAGAATTTTCATTCATCAGCCCAAGCCAATGTTGGTGCTTCACAAAAAGCTGTGGTGATTGGAACAACTGTAGGAATAGTCGGAGGACTGGCAGTGGTGTTGCAGCTGATAGTGGTCTTTGTGTTGTGTGTAGCTTACCCAAAGCACAAGAAAGGTAACCCAACATGTGCCATTACTGATGTGCATGTCACCCCTTCCACACATGTCACCCTTCCACACATGTCACCCCTTCCACACATGTCACCCCTTCCACACATGTCACCCCTTCCACACATGTCACCCCTTCTACACATGTCACTCCTTCCACACATGTCCCCCTTCCATACATGTCACCCTTCCACACATGTCACCCTTCCACACATGTCACCCTTCTATACATGTCACCCTTCCACACATGTCACCCTTCCACACATGTCACCCCTTCCACACATGTCACCCCTTCCACACATGTCACCCTTCCACACATGTCACCCTTCCACACAACTCTTGCAGATAACAGTGCAGAGAATGAGCTCCAGCCAGTGGGAAACCCTAGCAGTGAGATGAGGGAGAATCCCCAGCCAATTGCAGGTCCCAGCACAGGAATGAGGGAAGTCCCCCAGCCGATTGAAGGAATGAGCCAAGACCCCCAGCCGATTGAAGGAAAGACCAATGGCCTCCAGCCGATTGAAGGAATGAGCAAAGTCCCCCAGCCAATTGAAGGAAAGAGCAAAGACCCCCAGCCTATAGAAGGAAATATCATGGACCCCCAGCCAATTGCGGGTCCCAGCACAGGAATGAGAGAAGTCCCCCAGCCAATTGAAGGAAAGAGCAAAGACCTCCAGCCGATTGAAGGAATGAGCAAAGACCCCCAGCCGATTGAAGGAATGAGCAAAGACCCCCAACCGATTGAAGGAATGAGCAAAGACCCCCAGCCGATTGAAGGAAAGAGCAATGACCCCCAGCCAATTGAAGGAAAGAGCAAAGACCCCCAGCCTATAGAAGGAAATATCATGGACCCCCAGCTGATTGAAGGAAAGAGCAAAGACCCCCAGCCGATTGAAGGAAAGAGCAAAGACCCCCAGCCTATAGAAGGAAATATCATGGACCCCCAGCTGATTGAAGGAAATATCACAGACCCCCAGCCTATGGTGGGTGACACACATGTAGGCAAGGACCAACAAGACCAAAGTGGTGTGAAGAATGAATTAGAGAATTTGAAGGGACCAATGGAAGCTCCAAGTGAAATGATTAGACCTTCAGAAGTTCTCAGTGAAGGAATGAACACCACTCCAGTAGGTCCAGAGGTATGCAATCATGAATTATGCATATGACATAATCTTTCTTACTCATACATTAGCTTCCACTGAAGGCTGAAAAGAGCTAAACAGAAATGTGAAAGAATGACTGAAAATGAAGGTTGCTCAATGTTCCAGATATATTTATTTAAAAACCTAAGTATTCCAACACTTAACAACATTTTCCAATCGTGTGTACTCCTGAATCTTGCATGTGTGTATCTGATGTCAGAATTTGTATATCTTGAAATCATTATATACCATGTACTGTTGGAGTGTAATTCAGGGTACAGATTGATGGATGGTCCTTGAAATTGTACTTCATATCAAACTTCAGGACACTGTGGTATCCAGCAATTCCCCAATGTATGGGAGTGTAGATGGGCAATACCAAAACATCCCTTCTCTCCTCTCCCAATGTTGTAGAACTTGGACAAATGCACTTCAGAGAGTTGTGATATCAATAGTTTTGTATTCTACTCTGGTATCCTGTGTTTGTTGTAAGGTAGAAACAATGCCATGTCATGTCCTCACTGAAAGATTTGTAAGGCTTGCACACACACACACACACACACACACACACACACACACACACACACACACACCAGTTTGATTTTCATGGTTCCATATTATAGGGGTCGGTGTACACATGAGGTCATAAGGGGTGGGTGTACACGTGAGGACATTAGGGGTGGGTGTACACGTGAGGACATTAGGGGTGGGTGTACACGTGAGGACATTAGGGGTGGGTGTACACGTGAGGACATTAGGGGTGGTGTACACGTGAGGACATTAGGGGTGGTGTACACGTGAGGACATTAGGGGTGGGTGTACATGTGAGGACATTAGGGGTGGGTGTACATGTGAGGACATTAGGGGTGGGTGTACATGTGAGGACATTCATGGCTGGTGGGTAGATTTTTGGGCTTTAAAAAAAAACACTCATCTACTTACAGCCACCACCCTGGTGCAGGAAGGGGTGTGCCCCCTCCCACACAAAGCATGGAAGCATTTGAAGAAGTTGATTTACAAAACCTCATTTTTAAGTATCATGGTTACACTACAATATCATGGAGAATCAGGGCTGTAGCCACGATAAATAAACCGGTCCGGCCATTGGTGGGAGCGAGGGTGGGAGACCATGAGGGATTTAATAAATTATAGTATTAACTTAATAATTGGAAGTTGGCTAGGCGAAAATCGGTCCGGGACTGGCCGGACCGGCCGGACTACCAGTCCCGGACCGGACGCTACGGCCCTGAGAATGGGCATTGTGTGTGCTACAATGGAAACATGTCTTAAGCTGTTAAGCCTTTTAGCAGTCAGGTGTACAGACATATGCTCATGGTGGAGCAGGTGGGTGAGCTCACACATCAAACAATGGCTTTACACCACCTGTCTTGGCAATTACCTTTTATAGAAATGAAAATTTCTAACCCCTAGAAGTATAACACCCCCTACCTCCCCCTCCGCTCCTTCCTCCCCTCCCTCCCTCCTTCCCCTCCTCCCTTCCCCCTCCCTTCCTCCGTCCTCCCTCCTCCCCTCCCCTTCCCTCCCCCTCTCCCTTCCCCTCACTCCTCCATCTGCTCTTGCACTGTCTGCACAAACAATATTGCCATGGCTATAACACTAGATAAAACTATTACACACACAAACATTAGGTACAGCATGAAGAGTCACATGACTAGTCACATGACCTATGCTGTTTTCAGGACACCACACCCCCAGAGGGGCTAGCACATGCCCCGCCCTCCTCCACCTTTGCAGCCCCGCCCTTTGCCATGGTAACATCTGGCAGTAGCTCCATGTAGACCCCGCCCCCTGCTCCCACAGGGACCTTCTTGTCCAGCACAACGCTATAGGAGTCCATGGTGACTGGTTCTGTGGTGTGCTAAGGGCGTGTAAGATCAGGTCATTGTGAGTGAGTAGTGAACACCACCCTAAGGAGTGAACACCACCCTAAGGAGTGAATACCACCCTAAGGAGTGAATACCACCCTAAGGAGTGAACACCACCCAAATGAGTGATCACCACACTAAGCCACCCTAAGAAGTGAATATCACCCTAAGGAGTGAACACCACCCTAAGGAGTGAATACCACCCTAAGGAGTGAACACCACCCAAATGAGTGATCACCACACTAAGCCACCCTAAGGAGTGAATATCACCCTAAGGAGTGAACACCACCCTAAGGAGTGTATACCACCCTAAGGAATGAACACCACCCTAAGCAGTGAACATCACCCTGTGGTTACTTACACTTCTCTTTCCCTCCACAAAGCAGTATCCCAGGTCCCCAGACTCGTTCTCTTTTAGTGCCCCCTTGGGGTCCTCATACTCGGAGGCCAGGGGTGGCCCCTGGAGGAGGCCATATATGTGACCAGTGAGAGGCTCCACCTCATGCAGACCATCAGAGGTCATCTGGACAAGAGGAGAGGGAGGGCATTAAATAGGGTATGTTGCCCGAGAAGGATATTGCCACAAGTAACACACCCCTCCTCCCCCTCCCATCCTGATCTTTCCCACCAATCCACCTCTCCTCTCTACCCCTCCTCCCCTCCCATCCTCCCATCCTCCCCTCACTGCTCATGTGATAGACCCTGTTATTAAAAAACACAACACTGTTATTACTTACTGCCATCTTGTTATCAGCATAGGTATAAAGAGGTGTTGTCTGTAAGCAATGAAATGTAAGCACAGCTCACCAATGTAAGCACAGCTCATCAATGTAAGCACAACTCACCACTGTTATTGTAACAACCTCTTTCTTTTCTAAGGTGTCTGGGTTTGCATATATGTTGTCATTGGCAACAGTGGGATCATGTGACCTGCTCGTGGGATCATGTGACATGTCAGCCGCCTTCCCTGACGGGGTACCTAGTAAGCAGTCTGCACTGGTGGGTGTGGTCTATAGTTGGACAGAGAACAACACACTAGCTCTCACTTGATTGGATAATCTCACTCCGATGTGAGGAAAGTGAGGGGGAGGGCAAAGGTGGGAGTGAGGGTCAGAGAGTTGAAGGAGGGACCACCCTTACCCTCCCTCCCACTCACATCCCACCCTTACTCTCCCTCCCACTCACATCCCACCCTTGCCCTCCTCACTCTCCCCACATCCCACCTTGCCCTACTCACAAAGCAACCTTATGGCCCTACCCGGCCTGATTGCCCCGCATATACATGAGGTAATTTATTATAAGTGTAATGAGCTGGAGGAGGAGTTTGCACCCACTCTAAGTATCTTCAACCTATCCTACAAATTTTATTTCTCTTGCATAAGCATGATAAACAATATAAATAAATCATATTGCAGCTACAATTGATATTACAGATCCCAGAGAATTTACTTGATTCCATCCTGCAAAACTATCATGGAAATCCGACTGCTTCACCCTCCCCACCCCTCCCCTCCCTCCCCCTCACCACCTACATTGGCCTCTATCTTTCTCGTCACTGTTAATAAGGTGGTGTCATTGCTGTTACCAGGCAACCCATCCACAGAGACAGCAGTAATGGTTGGCTCCATGTGGAACCTAGTGGGTGGAGTAAGGGACAGAAAGGGCGTGGCAACACTAGTGGGTGTGGATAGGCGGGATCAACATGGCAGCCTCACCATAACCTTTGAGTGCATCCTGCGAGAAAATAAATAGTGAAAATAAAAATTGAACGTAACCATGGTTACCTCGGTTCCTAAACGGCAGAACTAGAGTAATGATACTTATTGCAATGATGAAGACCACACCTCCTACCACACCCCCTACAGCAGCCGTGACCACCATACCTGGTGGTGGGGGAGTGGCCTCAGATAGGGGTGTGGTCACAACTGAATGCATTGAAAGGTAATGTGAATCCTTAAAAGTATTGACATTCACAAATGTACTCTCCACACCTGAGGTGGTGAAGTTGAAGAACACCTTCACACCTCCAACCACAGGACCACTACAGTTAGCAGAGGTAGTGTTGGTAGCTGATGCCTTGCAGTAGTATGTCTGATTGCTACCAAGGCTTTGTAGAGAGACACTAACACTTGGTCCATCAGTAGAGGACAGGTACCCAACTGAACCAGCTGGAACAGAGGGATCAGTACTACAGCACACCAGGCAGTAGTGGGAGGAGCCATCCAGGAATGTACAGTTGATGGTACCACTGTTGCCATAGCGACCAAACTCCAGCAGTGGTGTTGGCACACCTTCAAGACATGGACATTAACATTTGTTTTTTCAGGTTACCATGACAACTTACTGAGACCTCCAGTCACATATGGCTGTCCAGTCTGGTTCAGTCTGTTCCTACAAGCCACTGATACATTGTATGGACCAATACTGCCTCCTGATATGCCAAAGGTGTATGAGCAGAAACTGGTGCTGCAATAGATGTCTGGAACTGTATATGTGTCAGTTGAGGCATCAGAGGTGACCATGA
This sequence comes from Eunapius fragilis, assembly GCA_963681505.1. Taxonomy (NCBI): domain Eukaryota; kingdom Metazoa; phylum Porifera; class Demospongiae; order Spongillida; family Spongillidae; genus Eunapius; species Eunapius fragilis. Next base: position 174,946 of record OY811978.1, on the reverse strand, counting down.
CTGAGTACTGAGGAACACTGCAGCTCTGTGTGGAGGAAGACATCATGTCTCTACACACACCACAGCTGTCCATAGTCACCTGTCTGTGTGTCCAGAACAGCTCCACACCATACACACTGTTATTCTGATACAAGACTGTGGTCACTGAGACACTAACTGGAGCACATGGCACTACAGAGAGAGAGAGAGAGAGAGAGAGAGAGAGAGAGAGAGAGAGAGAGAGAGAGAGAGAGAGAGAGAGAGAGAGAGAGAGAGAGAGAGAGAGAGAGAGAGAGAGAGAGAGAGAGAGAGAGAGAGAGAGAGAGAGAGAGAGAGAGAGAGAGAGAGAGAGAGAGAGAGAGAGAGAGAGAGAGAGAGAGAGGGGGGGGGGGGGGGGGGGGGAGGAAATAAGAGGGAGAGAGACCTGGTCTGTACCCTGTCCTACACATGCCATCATCACCACCCTCACCACCACCATCACTCACATGTCTGTACACTAACACTACTGCTGTTGCTGGATCCTGCACAGTTGATGGCTGTAACACTAACAGTGTAGTTTGAACCATCAATGAGGTCTGTGATAGCAGTGTTGGTAGAAGTTGTAACCAGTGTGGACCTAGTGATGGTGTTGAAGACAGTGATGTTATAGCTGGTAGCCCTATCACCACTGGTAGCTGGGGTCCATCGGATGACCAGTGAGTTAGTACACACCATGGACAGCTGCTCCACCAATGGCATTCCAGGCAAATCTGTAAAAGAACCATTAATATTAAAACCTGGAACTTGGATTGTTTTTCACAAATGGGCCATGCATGGCACTTTGAACCTCTAGTGATAACACCCCCATCATTGAACCTCTAGTGATAACACCCCTATCATTGAACCTCTAGTGATAACACCCCTATCATTGAGCCTCTAGTGATAACACCCCTATCATTGAACCTCTAGTGATAACACCCCTATCATTGAACCTCTAGTGATAACACCCCTATCATTGAACCCCTAGTGATAACACCCCTATCATTGAGCCTCTAGTGATAACACCCCTATCATTGAGCCTCTAGTGATAACACCCCTATCATTGAGCCCCTAGTGATAACACCCCTATCATTGAACCTCTAGTGATAACACCCCTATCATTGAGCCCCTAGTGATAACACCCCTATCATTGAGCCCCTAGTGATAACACCTCTATCATTGAGCCTCTAGTGATAACACCCCTATCATTGAGCCCCTAGTGATAACACCCCTATCATTGAACCTCTAGTGATAACACCCCTATCATTGAACCTCTAGTGATAACACCCCTATCATTGAGCCCCTAGTGATAACACCCCTATCATTGAGCCTCTAGTGATAACACCCCTATCATTGAACCTCTAGTGATAACACCCCTATCATTGAACCTCTAGTGATAACACCCCTATCATTGAGCCTCTAGTGATAACACCCCTATCATTGAGCCCCTAGTGATAACACCCCTATCATTGAGCCTCTAGTGATAACACCCCTATCATTGAACCTCTAGTGATAACACCCCTATCATTGAACCTCTAGTGATAACACCCCTATCATTGAACCTCTAGTGATAACACCCCTATCATTGAGCCTCTAGTGATAACACCCCTATCATTGAACCTCTAGTGATAACACCCCTATCATTGAACCTCTAGTGATAACACCCCTATCATTGAACCTCTAGTGATAACACCCCTATCATTGAACCTCTAGTGATAACACCCCTATCATTGAACCTCTAGTGATAACACCCCTATCATTGAGCCTCTAGTGATAACACCCCTATCATTGAACCTCTAGTGATAACACCCCTATCATTGAACCTCTAGTGATAACACCCCTATCATTGAACCTCTAGTGATAACACCCCTATCATTGAACCTCTAGTGATAACACCCCTATCATTGAGCCTCTAGTGATAACACCCCTATCATTGAGCCTCTAGTGATAACACCCCTATCATTGAACCTCTAGTGATAACACCCCTATCATTGAACCTCTAGTGATAACACCCCTATCATTGAGCCTCTAGTGATAGCACCCCTATCATTGAACCTCTAGTGATAACACCCCTATCATTGAACCTCTAGTGATAACACCCCTATCATTGAGCCCCTAGTGATAACACCCCTATCATTGACCCCCTAGTGATAACACCCCTATCATTGAGCCCCTAGTGATAACACCCCTATCATTGAGCCTCTAGTGATAACACCCCTATCATTGAGCCTCTAGTGATAACACCCCTATCAATATCTCTTCAATCCAAAAATTCACCACAAAACATTCCTACCTTGCCTCTATGGGCAAACCAGCCAGCAGTATATATAACCATACAGATGGCCAATTATCATGGCTGACATGCATACATGTATAGAACCATACCAACAACAGATATTGATGCATTTCCGATAAGAGTTGTAGAGAAAGACAATGTGGTGTAACTGGAACACAAGACCACCAGACCATTCATGGCAGGTGTGACCACCACAGAGATCTTGGAGGTAAAGCAGAAAGTGTTGTTTGTAAGGGGAGGTGAGTTGGTCACTGTGAAAGGTCCACATGTGGCACTTGAGGGAGTAGTGAGGCAGGAGAGACCTTGTCCTGTAGGAAGTTGTGGCAGAGAGAGTGTGCATTGTCCAACATTCCACTGTGTGCTTCCAGTATAGCTGCTAACAGCACAGACGTAACTGACTGCAGTGGAGGGACATATCTTTGTGGGACATGTCCCCTCTGAAAGCCAACATGGCAAGGACTGGGAGGAGACTGAAGAAGTGTTGGAAGTTAGCAATGGTCATGGGATGTAATGGGGGGTTATGGAGGGAGCTATTAGTGTTATGGTAGGAGCTACTAATATCATGGGGGAGCTGGGGACAGCCAAGCTCACTTAAATACTCACTATCTCCTTATAAACCATGGGTTCACACACACGCCAGGCTATATAGCACAGTTGCAACAAATCATTTTTTAGATTGCAGAGGCAATAGTGTATTTAGTATTAGAATAAGTTTTGTGGCAGCCATCTATGAATAGACATTATATTGGACTGGTGCAATAGCCAGACCTTGTGCTGTTGAATTAACTGCTTCAATAAAAGTGTTGTTTGTTAAAGTCATAAGTGCAGCAATTAAACATTTCTTACCTCTGAAAGTGCAAAGTACAATCCAAAGCAAATTCTATAGAATAGAGGAAAGCACAACTAATCAATTCATGGGAGGTCTTGTGACCACTCCGTAATCTGCCGTACGTCAGCGCCATACAGTATAAATTTACAGCTTTTACGGTAATATCCAAAAGAAATCACGTGGTGAAAAAAAAGAAGCTTATCAAATGTTGTGGACCTAAGCTTTTTACAAAATACACTCCCGGCTCGGAGTAGCATGAACAGCATGGAACAGTAGAAAATTACAGTATTTTTAGGGTTAAAAATCAACTGTCAATGGAATATTAGACAGCAAGAAAAAAAAATTTAGCCATAGTGCCCCCTTGACTACAATTAAATATATAACTTGACCTATACAATAAACACAATAGTTTCTACCAAGATGGAATTAGTAGCCAAAACCCCCATACATTTCCCACTAACGCGATGTACATGTACAGCGAATGTGGTTATGAGGTATAATGAAGTAATTGTGCGTGAAGCCGTAAGCCTAAAAACGATTGCCAACCTACGAAAAATTCTACGTTAGTAACTTAAAGTCGCGGTTATGGTTGAAGCGGGCTAAATATGTAACATTCCAGGCTTAGGCTTTTCTAAAAATGCAGGTGTGTGGGTGGGTGAGTTGGAATGTCTGGATTGTGGGGTGTGAGATTTGCACTAGAGCTTATGCGGCGAGAGTTATGTATGATGAAACTACGCAATACGCAGGGCATTAAACGGAATGCTTACAAGGACTCAAACTAACTTACTTTCTCGCGGAGGCTGTTTAAAACCATCATTTCGAAGGTGTCTTCATCTGTTATTAATTTTAATTGGGTATGATAATTATGTTTATAATTACATCAGATACAATCAAATACAGATTACATAACACACTTTATAATGCTAAACAGTCTTTGAGAGGTAAGCATCTACCCAGAATAATGGCCTTTGAAATGGTGTGGACTATGGTAAAGGTTATTCTTTTCACCCACTTCTTGTGGCAGGAAGAGGTGGTGCAATGCAGGATGCAAGGCGGGAGAAGGTGACTTGAGCTTCTTTGCCCCAGTTGCCATACGTCTCTACAGCAAGTGGGACACAAACCCATCCCAGCTCAGAACACTTGGGGTCATTGGCTCTGTGCTTTTGCACCTCTGCCTCAAGAGCTGCTGCCCCCACTGACATGCTTGCCTCAGGGAGAATGAAGACAGACAAAAGGGATGTGATGGTCACATCAAAGGCTGCATGACTTCCCCTGTCCCAATCCAAAGCAAGTATGTCAGCTGGTTGAGTACGGCTGTGATCAGGTGTAAGACCACTGCCTTTCTCCACCCTACCACCTGGTAGGCATGGCTTCAGCACTAGATTTCTCAGGCGATTGTGGCGAGAGGCCTCATCTCTCCCTCGCTTGCAAGTGGCGGCATGATTGCCCAGCCGGGTCAAGTACTGTATCTGGACATAAAGAGCTGTCCCTTGCAGTATCCACCCCAAACCACCATTTCACTGCTATCTGTTGAGTCCTGTGGCCGGAGTGACTAACAGCCAAGATGAGGCATGTGGGGCTGACTAGATGAAAGATGTGCCTTGTCTGCAGGTGCTGATGCTTCATAAAGAAAATTGAGAATTATTTTTATGGAGTGATGTCCATGTTATGGGGCCTCAGTGTACAGATATGATGAAGACTGTATGGGGGGGGGGGGGGGGGGGGGGGGTGGGGGGTGCATCGCAGGTATATCTATGTACTGGGAGGGGAATTACAAGCTGAGCCATATAAATGTGTTTGAACTCTTTTTGAATCAATACTTGAACACAAGTGATTGTGCACAGTTAGAAAATCTTTTAGAATAAGTCTTTACTCTATCTATTTATTGAGCAGTTCCATATGCAGCATTGTTCTCTAGCTCAATTGTATTGGTTGGCTTCTGATTAATGCCCACCACCTCATATGTGGCAGCAGTAGGGATGGAAGGAGGGGCTTCAGTAGTCATAGAGGATACTCTTGGGATGTAGCAAACACATATTATGATGGTGGCCACCAAAGCCCCCAGAGAAGAGGAGATGAGAAATGTGACTGCAAATGTTATCCCCACAGCAGCTGAAATGCCAACAGATACTCAACTAATATCATAGCATCTGCTAGTACATGCTGTTGATCTACATAACCAATGTATCTGCAACACTCTTGATTAATTCCCCCATACAATCAATATATGCTGATATGTGCACTCATTTCATATTACTTAGATACCTCATTTGTATCACATTGTACACATGTATTGAGTCTGGCATTATTAGATTAAGGTATTGTGACATTGTAAATTATTTGTAAAAACATGGACATTTGTGTATGACTGCATAGCATTTAGTACAACCAGTTTGGCTGGTTTTGGAGTCCAAAGTTCATATTTGTGCCCCTGCTCTAGTCCTCTGTCCACAACAATAACCAGTACATCTCAATATACTACAGTTGTGCACATATACCTGAGGGGAACAGTGAAAGTGGTGATGGTGATGATGATGGTGATGATGGTGATGATTGAGGTGTTGTGATGAAGCTGAAGAACACCTTCACACCTCCAACCACAGGACCACCACAGTTAGCAGAGGTAGTGTTGATAGCTGATGCCTTGCAGTAGTACGTCTGATTGCTACCAAGGCTTTGTAAACAGACATTGACACTTGGTCCCTTGGTAGAGGACAGGTACCCAACTGAACCAGCTGGAACAGAGGGATCAGTACTACAGCACACCAGGCAGTAGTGGGAGGAGCCATCCAGGAATGTACAGTTGATGGTACCACTGTTACTATAGCGACCAACCTCCAGCAGTGGTGTTGGCACACCTTCAAGACATGGACATTAACATTTGTTATTTCAGGTTACCATGACAACTTACTGAGACCTCCAGTCACATATGGCTTTCCAGACTGGTTCAGTCTGTTCCTACAAGCCACTGATACATTGTATGGACCAATACTGCCTCCTGATATACCAAAGGTGTATGAGCAGAAACTGGTGCTGCAATAGATGTCTGGAACTGTATATGTGTCAGTTGAGGCATCAGAGGTGACCATGACTGAGTACTGAGGAACACTGCAGCTCTGTGTGGGGGAAGACACCATGTCTCTACACACACCACAGCTGTCCATAGTCACCTGTCTGTGTGTCCAGAAGAGCTCCACACCATACACACTGTTATTCTGATACAAGACTGTGGTCACTGAGACACTAACTGGAGCACATGGTACTACAGAGAGAGAGAGAGAGAGAGAGAGAGAGAGAGAGAGAGAGAGAGAGAGAGAGAGAGAGAGAGAGAGAGAGAGAGAGAGAGAGAGAGAGAGAGAGAGAGAGAGAGAGAGAGAGAGAGAGAGAGAGAGAGAGAGAGAGAGAGAGAGAGAGAGAGAGAGAGAGAGAGAGAGAGAGAGAGAGAGGGGAGGAAATAAGAGGGAGAAAGACCTGGTCTGTACCCTGTCCTACACATGCCATCACCACCACCACCACCATCACTCACATGTCTGCACACTAACACTACTGCTGTTGCTGGATCCTGCACAGTTGATGGCTGTAACACTAACAGTGTAGTTTGAACCATCAATGAGGTCTGTGATAACAGTGTTGGTAGAAGTTGTAACCAGTGTGGACCTAGTGATGGTGTTGAAGACAGTGATGTTATAGCTGGTAGCCCTATCACCACTGGTAGCTGGGGTCCATCGGATGACCAGTGAGTTAGTACACACCATGGACAGCTGCTCCACCAATGGCATTCCAGGCAAATCTGTAAAAGAACCATTAATATTAAAACCTGGAACTTAAATTGTTTTTTCCAAATGGGCCATGCATGGCACTTTGAACCCCTAGTGATAACACCCCTCCTAGTGATAACACCCCTCCTAGTGATAACACCCCTCCTAGTAATAACACCCTATCATTGACCCCCTAGTGATAACACCCCTATTATTGAGCCTCTAGTGATAACACCCCTATCATTGAGCCTCTAGTGATAACACCCCTATCATTGAACCTCTAGTGATAACACCCCTATCATTGAACCTCTAGTGATAACACCCCTATCATTGAGCCCCTAGTGATAACACCCCTATCATTGAGCCCCTAGTGATAACACCCCTATCATTGAGCCTCTAGTGATAACACCCCTATCATTGAGCCTCTAGTGATAACACCCCTATCATTGAACCTCTAGTGATAACACCCCTATCATTGAGCCTCTAGTGATAACACCCCTATCATTGAACCTCTAGTGATAACACCCCTATCATTGAGCCTCTAGTGATAACACCCCTATCATTGAACCTCTAGTGATAACACCCCTATCATTGAACCTCTAGTGATAACACCCCTATCATTGAACCTCTAGTGATAACACCCCTATCATTGAACCTCTAGTGATAACACCCCTATCATTGAACCCCTAGTGATAACACCCCTATCATTGAACCTCTAGTGATAACACCCCTATCATTGAACCTCTAGTGATAACACCCCTATCATTGAGCCTCTAGTGATAACACCCCTATCATTGAACCTCTAGTGATAACACCCCTATCATTGAACCTCTAGTGATAATACCCCTATCATTGAGCCCCTAGTGATAACACCCCTATCATTGAACCTCTAGTGATCACACCCCTATCATTGAGCCTCTAGTGATAACACCCCTATCATTGAGCCTCTAGTGATAACACCTCTATCATTGAACCTCTAGTGATAACACCCCTATCATTGAGCCTCTAGTGATAACACCCCTATCAATATCTCTTCAATCCAAAAATTCACCACAAAACATTCCTACCTTGCCTCTATGGGCAAACCAGCCAGCAGTATATATAACCATACAGATGGCCAATTATCATGGCTGACATGCATACATGTATAGAACCATACCAACAACAGATATTGATGCATTTCCGATAAGAGTTGTAGAGAAAGACAATGTGGTGTAACTGGAACACAAGACCACCAGACCATTCATGGCAGGTGTGACCACCACAGAGATCTTGGAGGTAAAGCAGAAAGTGTTGTTTGTAAGGGGAGGTGAGTTGGTCACTGTGAAAGGTCCACATGTGGCACTTGAGGATGTAGTGAGGCAGGAGAGACCTTGTCCTGTAGGAAGTTGTGGCAGAGAGAGTGTGCATTGTCCAACATTCCACTTTGTGCTTCCAGTATAGCTGCTAACAGCACAGACGTAACTGACTGCAGTGGAGGGACATATCTTTGTGGGACATGTCCCCTCTGAAAGCCAACATGGCAAGGACTGGGAGGAGACTGAAGAAGTGTTGGAAGTTAGCAATGGTCATGGGATGTAATGGGGGGTTATGGAGGGAGCTATTAGTGTTATGAAAGGGAGCCATTAGTGTTATGGTAGGAGTTACTAATATCATGAGGGAGCTGGGGACAGCCAAGCTCACTTAAATACTCACTATCTGCTCCTTATAAACCATGGGTTCACACACAAGCCGGACTATATAACACAGTTGCAACAAATCAGAGTGCAGAGGCAATAGTGTATTTAGTATAAGTTGTGGCTGCCATCTATGAAACATTATATTGCAATAGCAAGACCTTGTTGACTTAACTGCTTCAATAAAAGTTTGTTTGTTAAAGTCATAAGTGCAGCAATTAAACATTTCTTACCTCTGAAAGTGCAAAGTAAAAGTACAATCCAAAGCAAATTCTATAGAATAGAGGAAAGCACAACTAATCAATTCATGGGACCTTTTGATACCACTCCGTAATGTGCCGTACGTCAGCGCCATAGAATACCAAAAGAAATCACGTGGTGAAAAAAAAAAAAAGCTTATCAAATGTTGTGGACCTAAGCTTTTTACATAATACACTCCCGGCTCGGAGTAGTATGGACAGCATGGAACAGTAGAAACATTTTTAGGGTTAAAATCAACTGTCAATGGAATACTAGACAGCAGAAAAAAAAAAATTAGTCATGCAGTTAGTGCTCCCTTGACTACAATTAAATATATAACTTGATCTATACAATAAACACAACAGTTTCTACCAAGATGGAATTAGCCGCCAAAACCCCCATACATTTCCCACTAACGCGATATACATGTACAGCGAATGTGGTTATGAGGAATAATGAAGTAATTGTGCGTGAAGCCGTAAGTCTAAAGACGATTGCTAGACTTTCCAACCTACGAAAATTTCTACGTTAGTAACTTAAAGTCGCGGTTATGGTTGAAGCGTGTAACATTCCAGGCTTAGGCTTTTCTTTAAAAGCAGGTGTGTGGGTGGGTGAGTTGGAATGTCTGGATTGTGGGGTGCATTAGAGCTTATGCGGCGAGAGTTATGTATGATGAAACTACGCAATACGCAGGGCATTAAACGGAATGCTTACAAGGACTCAAACTAACTTACTTTCTCGCGGAGGCTGTTTAAAACCATCATTTCGAAGGTGTCTTCATCTGTTTTTAATTTTAATTGGGGTATGATAATTATGTTTATAATTACATCAGATACAATCAAATACAGAATACATAACACACTTTATAATGCTAAACAGTCTTTGAGGGGCAAACATCTACCCAGAATAATGGCCCTTGAAATGGTGTGGACTGTGGTGAAGGTTATTCTTTTCACCCACTTCTTGTGGCAGGAAGAGATGGTGGTGATGCAGGATGCAAGGTGGGAGAAGGTGACATGAGCTTCTTTGCCCCAGTTGCCGTACATCTCTACAGTGAGTGGGACACAACAGCTCAGAGCACTTGGGGTCATTGGCTCTGTGCTTTCGCACCTCTGCCTCAAGTGCTGCTGCCCCCCACTGACATGCTTGCCTCAGGGAGAATGGGATGTTATGGTCACATCAAAGGCTGCATGCCTTCCCCTGTCCCAGTCCAAAGCAAGTATGTCAGCTGGTTGAGTGGCTGTGATCAGGTGTAAGACTACTGCCTTTCTCCACCCTCAACACCTGGTGGGCATGGCTAGAGCACTGCTATCTGTTGGGTTCTGTGGCCGGAGTGACTAACAGCCAAGATGAAGCATGTGGGGCTGACTAGATGAAAGACATGCCTCGTATGCAGGTGTTGATGCTTCATAAAGAAATTGAGAAGTATTATTATGGAGTGATGTCCATGTTATGGTGCCTCAGTGTACAGACATGATGAAGACTGTATGGTGGGGTAGATTCTCATCGCAGGTATCTGTGTACTGGGAGAGGAATTACAAGCTAAGCCATATAAATGTGTTTGAACTCTTTTGAATCAATACTTGAACACAAGTGATTGTGCACAGTTAGAAAATCTTTTAGAATAATGGAACTGCTCAATAAATAGATAGAGTAAAATAGTATGTGCACAACTTGAGCAGTTCCATATGCAGCATTGCTCTTTAGCTCAATTGTATTGGTTGACTTCTGATTAATGCCCACCACCTCATATGTGGTATCAGTAGAGATGGACGGAGGGGCTTCAGTAGTCATAGAGGATACTCTTGGGATGTAGCAAACACATATTATGATGGTGGCCACCAAAGCCTCCAGAGAAGAGGAGATGAGAAATGTGACTGCAAATGTTATCCCGACAGCAGTAGGGGTGCCAATGGATACTCAAATAATATCATGGCGTCTGCTAGTACATGCTATTGATCTACATAACCAATGCATCTTCAACACTCTTGATTTATTCACCCATACAATCAACATATGCTGATATATGTGGACTCAGTTTATTTCAGTTTCATACTACTGACATTTGTAACTCATTGTACAACATGTATTGAGTTCAAAATTATTAGATTAAGGTATTGTGACATTGTAAATTACTATTAGTCGTTCTCTCTGCCCCTTGACCAGGACATGAGGGGACATTTGGAGCACCCACACCCTCACATCAGTGCAGTAGGACACGAGGGAACATTTGGAGCACCCACACCCTCACATCAGTGCAGTAGGACATGAAGGGACATTTGGAGCACCCACACCCTCACATCAGTGCAGTAGGACATGAGGGAACATTTGGAGCACCCACACCCTCACATCAGTGCAGTAGGACATGAGGGAACATTTGGAGCACCCACACCCTCACATCAGTGCAGTAGGACATGAGGGAACATTTGGAGCACCCACACCCTCACATCAGTGCAGTAGGACATGAGGGGACATTTGGAGCACCCACACCCTCACATCAGTGCAGTAGGACATGAGGGAACATTTGGAGCACCCACACCCTCACATCAGTGCAGTAGGACATGAGGGAACATTTGGAGCACCCACACCCTCACATCAGTGCAGTAGGACATGAGGGGACATTTGGAGCACCCACACCCTCACATCAGTGCAGTAGGACACGAGGGAACATTTGGAGCACCCACACCTCACATCAGTGCAGTAGGACATGAGGGAACATTTGGAGCACCCACACCCTCACATCAGTGCAGTAGGACATGAGGGAACATTTGGAGCACCCACACCCTCACATCAGTGCAGTAGGACATGAGGGAACATTTAGAGCACCCACACCCTCACATCAGTGCAGTAGGACATGAGGGGACATTTGGAGCACCCACACCCTCACATCAGTGCAGTAGGACATGAGGGAACATTTGGAGCACCCACACCCTCACATCAGTGCAGTAGGACATGAGGGAACATTTGAAGCACCCACACCCTCACATCAGTGCAGTAGGACATGAGGGAACATTTGAAGCACCCACACCCTCACATCAGTGCAGTAGGACATGAGGGAACATTTGAAGCACCCACACCCTCACATCAGTGCAGTAGGACATGAGGGAACATTTGAAGCACCCACACCCTCACATCAGTGCAGTAGGACATGAGGGAACATTTGGAACACCCACACCTCACATCAGTGCAGTAGGACATGAGGGAACATTCCATTTGGAGCACCCACACTCTCACATCAGTGCAGTAGGACGTGAGGGGACATTTGGAACACCCACACCCTCACATCAGTGCAGTAGGACACGAGGAAACATTTGGAGCACCCACACCCTCACATCAGTGCAGTAGGACGTGAGGGGACATTTGGAACACCCACACCCTCACATCAGTGCAGTAGGACACGAGGAAACATTTGGAGCACCCACACCCTCACATCAGTGCAGTAGGACATGAGGGAACATTTGGAGCACCCACACCCTCACATCAGTGCAGTAGGACATGAGGGAACATTTGGAGCACCCACACCCTCACATCAGTGCAGTAGGACATGAGGAAACATTTGGAGCACCCACACCCTCACATCAGTGCAGTAGGACATGAGGGAACATTTGGAGCACCCACACCCTCACATCAGTGCAGTAGGACATGAGGGAACATTTGGAGCACCCACACCCTCACATCAGTGCAGTAGGACACGAGGGAACATTTGGAGCACCCACACTCTCACATCAGTGCAGTAGGACATGAGGGAACATTTGGAGCACCCACACCCTCACATCAGTGCAGTAGGACATGAGGGGACATTTGGAGCACCCACACCCTCACATCAGTGCAGTAGGACATGAGGGAACATTTGGAGCACCCACACCCTCACATCAGTGCAGTAGGACATGAGGGAACATTTGGAGCACCCACACCCTCACATCAGTGCAGTAGGACATGAGGGAACATTTGGAGCACCCACACCCTCACATCAGTGCAGTAGGACATGAGGGAACATTTGGAGCACCCACACCCTCACATCAGTGCAGTAGGACATGAGGGAACATTTGGAGCACCCACATCCTCACATCAGTGCAGTAGGACATGAGGGAACATTTGGATGTGAGGTTGTGGGTGCTCCAAGTACTTCTGTAAAAAAATTATGTGAGGCCAAGTGGGTCTGGGGATGAGGCCGTGAGTCTGGGGGTGAGGCCAAGTGGGTCTGGGGGCGTGGCGATGTGGGTCGGGGGGGGGGGGAGGGGGGGGAGACCAAAATGGTCTCTTCATATCTACCTGCATAACAGGGATACAGATAACTGAAGTGTTTGTTAAATGACCACAGTGCTTTAAAATGAGTTTACTGAGACGCAATTTTTATGCTTCAAAAGTAATGTGCAAACATTGCCAAATGGAAAGCGCGCGTTTAATTTGTGTACGTGAGTATCCTATGAAGCAGCAGCGTGTTTTGGGGTACGTTTTGCTCTCTTTGTGGGTGGCTGAGCATGAATTGAGTCAGGAGCAATACGTATGAAGTGCTCTTTGACGATGTACCGTAGCCTCTTTTCTTTAATTTGTTTCTGATGAACTGCAGGTGGTGCTCAGTGCGTTGAAACGGTGCAGGGTGAATCGATTCAGCACCTTGTTCACCCAGCATGCCAAATCCAAAGTTGTATCTTCTCACCCACTCAACTGTGTGCTCCTCTAATAGGTGCATTTCGGGTTAGATATTTTCATTGGGGAAATTGGTTGATAAAGGAAACTATAGCTTCATGTGAAAAATAATTCATCCACTATGACGTCATGTTGCTATTACCAAACTCTTATACAAAACATTGGTCATAGATGCAACCTGCTGAGCATCCATGAGGAGGGCAGAATATGGTGGGCCACATCAGGATATGGTGGGCCACATCAGGATATGGCAGGCCACATCAGGATATGGCGGGCCACATCAGGATATGGTGGGCCACATCAGGATATGGCAGGCCACATCAGGATATGGTGGGCCACATCAGGATATGGCGGGCCACATCAGGATATGGCAGGCCACATCAGGATATGGCGGGTCACATCAGGATATGGCGGGCCACATCAGGATATGGCAGGCTACATCTTCTGTAGATAAGACTTTCAGGTTAGTAGGCTATACAATGATAACCATTAGTTTGATCTTAATAAAGTATATGTACAATTGTCTGACCTTCAAGTCTGTGAATGGGGTTGCCCCCAAAGTATTGCTGGGGCTCCACTCTGATGTTCTGAAGTGCTACATCAAGATTTTTCACAAACGGACCATCATGCAATTTAAAGCCTTCTTTGGTGATCTTTTCAATAGTTTACAACTTACTGCTTGCTGTGCTTCAATTGTGGTTTGTTCTGATAGTTCCTGAAGACTTCAAACTATTGGATTTGATTTACTCTAGTTGGAATCTGCAAAACATTTGGCTCTGAGCTTTCAGACAGCATTCTTTGAATTTCAGATGCCAACTTGTACATCAGTATCCATTTCACATGGAGGAGATGAAGTGTTGCAAACATGTGCTCAAATGTCTGTTTTTACATGAGTTCCATTGAAGCAGTACATCTCTTAGGAGGGACAAGAAGACGTCAGGAGCTGCATTTATGCCGGAGGCAGTTAAAGGTGAGTTGTCATAACAACAGGGACACGTGTTGTTTGCCCACAATGTCAGGCAGATTATGATACATCCTGCACACACAAGACTTCAGTATGGTAGCTCTACGGGTCTGTACAGAATACAAAAGCAGTGTGGACAGTTAGTTGAAATTGTTGGTGCAATGCCAGTATGTGTAACTAATGACTGTAGTGATTCACTTGATGTTTGGCCATGTGTTTTGTCATCTTCATACCAACCTTTCATCAGCATCTCAACATGCTCGCAAACCTTAATGTGATCTTGCAATTAAATATTCTCTTCACTCACTTCACACGTATGGACTTTCCATTCGTAGGGCACGACCATCAGAATGGTACTAGCTTTTTCTGGTGGGTGGATCTCGACATGATCAATGATCTCACTTTTGTAAGATTGGGAATTGTAAATGCTTCTTTTTGATTTCTTTGCCACCACCAACCTCCCACCGCAATGTTTTGTAAGCTGACTGCAATGGAACTCCATTGCAAAGTATCTATAAAAACCAAGATGTTGATAA